>JAODUJ010137106.1:0-11134 GCA_027564615.1 Psolus chitonoides | reverse complement strand
CCTATTTTGAGCTTAGGGGGATGTTGGATGATGCTTCAAAAAATGTTTGAATTTTTTTTGCCCGATCGGACTAAAAATGCCGCTTGGTACATAAAGAGCTAAAAAGCTCTTTCAACTCAGTTTAGGGCTGTAAAAAAATATTTCACCTGTATCTTCTCTCCTCCTGCAGTGTCTTGCAGCATTCGATTGATTCAACGGAGTCGGGCAAAGGTCCACAGCCATACAACAGCATGCAGAATGCATTGTTCTACGTGGTCTACTTCATTATCTTCCCATTCTTCTTCCTGAACATCTTTGTGGCCTTGATCATCATCACCTTCCAGGAACAGGGAGACCAGGAGTATGATGCTGGAGATATTGATAAAAATCAGGTAAAATACGATAACAATCTGCTATACTGGTCTGCTCAATGGATGTTATGTAGGATCATCATATCAGGAACATGGAGAACAGCAGTACGATGCTGGAGATATTGATGAAAATCAGGTAAAATCGGAGGGAAATCAGGTTAAATAGTTATGTAGGATCATCATCACCTTCCAGGAACAAGAAGACGAGGAGTATGATAATGAAAATATTGATAAAATTAGGTAAAATATGTTTAAAATGAGGTGAAATACAAAAAATTCAGGTAAATATAATAAATATCAGGTAAAATGCATAATGTTTTAAGTATGATGAAAAACGATGTTGAATATTATAAAAATCAGGTAAAATTCGAAAAAATCGGGTAGAATAGAGAAAATCAGGTAAAATACAGAAAAAATCAGGTAGAGTACAAAAGAAAGAGGTAATATACAATAAGAATGTGGTGAAATGTATGATCATCATCACCTTCCAGGACCAGGGAGACCAGGTGAATGATGCTATGATGAGGAGTATGATATTAATAATTAGGCTTATCTTAGGCAGCCCTGTTTATCACAGAATATAATAACATTATCTTTTAAGATAAGGATAAGAGGTCTTAGTTATTTTGAAATCTGCCAATGATAATTTGGTAACACACAAACTCATTGAAATAAAGATAAGAGGTCTGAGTTATTTTGAATTCTCTACCACACAACAGTAGTATTGTTTGGATTAGATGGGAGGACAATTTGGCAACACACAAACTCACTGAAATAAAGATAAGAGGTCTGAGTTATTTTTAATTCTCTACCACACAACAGTAGTATTGTTTGGATTAGATGAGATGACAGTTTGACAACACACAAACTCATTGAAATAAAGATAAGAGGTCTGAGTTATTTTTAATTCTCTACCACACAACAGTAGTACTGTTTGGATTAGATGGGATGGCAATTTAGCAACACACACACTCATTGAAATAAACATCCGAGGTCTGAGTTACTTTAAATTCTCACACGACGGTAGTATTGTTTGGATTAGATGGGATGGCAATATGGCAACACACAAACTCACTGAGCTCCTTTAAAAAATGATTATGTTGGTCAGGAGATCAAGAAAATTTCCTGTTTGTTATATGTTTTGTATGGCTTGTCGTTTCAGGGTCGGATACGCACTCAACCGTCTTCATGGGCATATTTTCTCACCCTAAATCTAACATAAATCTTTGTGATTCTGTCCACAATTTACTGGCATTATTGCCTTTTAAAGCCCCGAGCGCACCACTCATCCTCCACTGGCAAAATTGCCATTTCACGCCCCGAGGGCAACGCTGGAATACTACAGCACTACGTTTCCCCTCATTCTCGTCTTCTAGTCTCTGGCCAATTGACTTGGCCTGGATTCGAACCCTCTAATTAAGCCTGAATTGGAACCCAGAACCCAGACCTCCCAGCTGCTAGACAGATGCTCTAACCACTCGGCCTCACTGCCTCACCGTATATCGAATACGAAACACTCTTCGGCATGGTTGTAACGTTACCTGATATATTTGGTATTTGAACATTCTTTGAATGACCCCAACTCTATGTAGTTAGCTTACCTGTGTCCTGGGAAGTCTATCCGGATCAGCCTCTACCCTCGCTATGATCTCGCAGAGGAGGATTCCGTAGGAGAAAACATCCACTTTACGAGTGTATTCCTCCCCTCTTAATATTTCTGGTGCCATCCAGTAGGCGGTTCCTACCACCGACATCTTACGGGGAGACTCTGCCTCATTCTCCTCCTCAGGGGAGATATTCAATTGGACCTTGAGTGGGTACCGTTGTCTGATAACTGGCGATAGAGGGGCGACCTCTTTACCGAGAACGCGGGCAAGTCCAAAGTCAGCAACCACCACGTGTAGTCTATTGATATCAGAATTACGAACCAAACAATTCTGCAAAATAAAGAAAACATTCCACGGTTTACCCTTCGTGAAAGTAGCCTACTTCTATATAAAAAATAAAACCTTTTTCTAGATGTTCAGATTTCTGTAGGTTCAGGAAGCCAAGCATAGCTCACGGAGGAACCCTGAAGCCAAGCTCTAATTGACATGCAGGAATATCATGTGCACTGAGGATGGGAGGGGTGGAAACGCATTAACACCAGGACCGTTACCCCATGGCACGCCACATGGCGTAGGAGATGGGGTCAGGGGAGGCGACTCATCCACCCCCAATCCCCTACATCAAACGCAAATTCTTTGGGCAAAGCTCAATAACAATAAAAATCGTGCAAATGGGCGAAAAATGGGCATTGGGAGAGGGGGGCCAAAACAAACTAATAGATACAAAGAGCACATTCATTATACTTTGCAATTCAGGCTACAAATAACCCCTTCTAACCCTCACTTTATTGCCCCCTCCCCCTGCATAATGCGGGTTGATGCCAATCCACAATCCGATTCGCCCCACAGAACCGTGTAAGCTTGACGCCCGTGTCAGTCAGTGGCTGAAGCCTAATAATCCGCAAATTACTGCAACTACCCCTATTTTTTAGGGAGGGTAACAATTAGCTGACCAGTTTGACAAAAAAAAAGACAAGGTAACCTTACCTCTGACTTCAAATCGCGATGGCAAATGTTCCTGGAATGGAGGTAGGACATCCCGGATGCTACCTCCGAGGCGAGATGAGCTTTTTGTTGCCATGACAACTCAACCTGACCATTGGCGAGGAGTTCTTCCAAATTTCCTCCAGAAACATACTGCAATCAATGAGATATTTAAAACCACGGTGAATTTATTATAATACATTTCCACAAGGTTGAAATAGAGAGCTAATATTAAATCAATCAATAAAATAATCACACGGACCAAAAATCAATGGGCATAGCACTGTAGCACATATGTGTTTGTAATCAAGTGTTGCAGGTTCCATCGCCCGGTCCAGTTATTTAACAAGTGCACAGAAAAAGTAGTACTATCATGTGTGGTAACCCTTCTCTTCTTGACACCTCGTACCCATGAACTTTTCCAGGGGATGGCACGTGGGGCGTTCGACCCCTATCATTCCCAAGGCATCATTGATTTATTATTTCAGCAAACTTCACATGATTGTGTCTGTGTCCCTCCCCATAATAGCATTTTGCGTACGATCGGATGATTCGGCCCACCTCTCATCCGACCCATGACCCATTGCATAAAAGAGCGTTTTAACAAAACAAATTCCCCTTCCCATAACCCCGTCTCACTACCCGTCTCGGGCTCAACCCAAACCTTTAAACATAGCCTAGTGTACAATTACCTCCAATAACGGGTGAAGATGACCATCCTTTACACAGGCACCGATGTATCTGTAGATGGAGAACAGTATTATTCTTAAGAAGGAAAATGGTATAGCTCCTACAAAAAGGGGTTACAACGGTACCGACAACACATATTTCACATGCGATCATATGATCACATGTAAGCGTAACCAAAGCCCAAAGGTTTTAACGGTGCACCCGCGATTTTGTCGGTACTTTTTTCTCCCGTTGCACCCCCACCCCTCGACACCCTATACGCTATTGTGTTTCTTCTACACAAACCCGTGCATTCGCTAACATATTTGCCCATGCGTAAAAAGTGTAGAAGACTAAAAACAGACGATGACAAAAATTGATGGGTCAAAACATGTCGCGCAAAATTAAATCATTCACGATAACGCGAAAATGAATATGTGTTCTACAAAGCTTGCATTAAGCGGGCGCCGGGCGATATTTATCCCACGGTCCCCGAGATTTAGCGCCTGGTTTGCCTCGAAATATACGGCAAGGCGACACCTAATTTTTGTACACAGCGCCTGGTCATTTCCCCAATTTTATTATATCCAAAACTGAGGTTATTGTTTGAATTAGTGAGTAAGAATGTCCTGTAAAGCTTACTTGATGATTTGTACACAAAACACTGATAGATTTCAGCAATCAGGCGCCATATTGTTTCACCCAATGTATGTTAACGAGCGTTTTTATTCTAATATTCTGGGCACGTCATGTATTCATATGTAGTGACGCAATACTTCAAGCTTCAAGTGTCTCATGTCGCAATTTCTGTATCTTACTGGCTTCACATACATTAAATGAAACTCAACCACATGTTGTGAATTATAGATTAGTATGTATGACGAGGTGATAACCCTCTGCTTGTTACTTTACGCGAAGGACATTATGAAACAACACGTCGTCGTAATGAAATTTTTATTCTACGGATGGCGGAAAATCAATGCCAAGTATTATTAAACGTCAACCATTTCAAGGATCAATGTTAGGTTGCTCGTTCGACCGGTGGTATACCGGTGGTATGGGCTACGTAATCATGATTAGATGATTGGCGTGTTCATTGTGATCATTGAAAATATGCCTGCTGAAGATATAAATTTTCCTAAATGGCGACAAGGGTCGAGAAAAAAGAAGCCGCCAGTGTCGGTAAATTGAACCAACCTTGGATGACATCAGTTAGGGCAACACGTAACGGTAGACGCATTCAATGTGGAGTGTTACACTATGTTGTTGTTGTTGTTGATGTTGCTGTTGTTGTTGTTACAATATTTACAGCTTTTTTTTCTTGATTTTGTTTTCCCAGTGGGTTTGCTCCTTTTTTTTGCTGCATGAAGAAGCTATAAATGTTGCATATTTGTTTTAAATTTTCAATCCACTAAGTCCAAATAATAACATCTAAATGTGCTAATATTTGAAATAACCTGATCAATTTTTGTGGGCTCAACCAAAACAACTTTTTGGAATTGTGTGAGTGAATAAAATCCTGATGATAGATGCTTTGATTTTTTTTTAAATATCTGCTGGAAATAAAACTTGTTTTCATTTTTTTCATTTATCCGTCACTGCTCACAAACAAACAAATTACATACGAGTTGACAAAAATACTTATACCAAAAACGAAACAAGCAATACAACCAGTAATCTTTCAGTTCTGAAAGCAATGAACCTAAAATAGGCCTAATACCCTTTAGTCTGCATTTATAGACATGGAACTTGAATCATGGGTAATGAAGTTAAATGCTCGAATATCCATACTAGTCATATATTACTGTCTTCCTCCCTTCCGATGGAGCATGGAATACAATATAGTTCCTTTAGATTTCCTTGGTTGGACACCAGCTGATCTTAAACCTAATGTTTATTCTCCAGAAAAGTTGAAGGGACAGAAATCTGATATGATTTCTATTCCAACGATAAATGGACTGCATAAACTTCTATTGTTGATAATAAATCTGGTCAGTCTCTCAGTAAAGTCGAGACAGATTAAACTCTTCACTGGATAAATAAATAATGTTCCGAAAAACAAGACGATGGAAAAGAGTACACGACTCGATATGAGAATTTGATGTCCTCCTCGGCTCTTTCGAATGTTTATTTAAGTTCCCATTGCCCAGTGTGTTAGGCTCAACAGTATAGGTTCGGTTCTTACAATTAATAATAATTTTAGGCTTCAGATTCGACGACAAAATCCACAATAATCGTGTTGAAAAACCTTTTTAAAAACTGATCGATTCTAATTTTAGTCTATTCGCTGATTAGACAATCATAGTGGCGGCCGCCTTAGTTTATCACAACCATGCCCGACACAGATTCAGAACATCTCGTATAACGCTTCCACCCGGAGGTGCTTCGGCTGGCAAAAAGGTGCAAGCCCTTTGCCGGATTCAATGAGATTCCAAGTGATGAGATTGCTACGGTGAGGGTATGTAAAATATGATGAATGGAGAGACGGGACGGAATCATCAGGACTGGACGAAGTGCCGGAATCCAGGAGCAAGGACTGAGGACTCAGGACTGGTGGTAATGGCAGACTGGAGGCGGTCGGCTAGCTGATGAGGACGACGAACTGGCGGTGTAGAGACTGCACCCACGTTGACGGCAAGGTGTGTGTTATGTTGTATAGTTGAACAGATCAGCAATTCCAACTAGGGAACAACTGTCTGTGATGTAATTTGTATGGTGGATCTTAGGAGTGGTAGGAGGCTCCAGTACGCTGGATCAGGGCCCGTTGGAAAGTTATGATACAGAGCGTTGTTCGGGGTTGGAAGCTGTATCGGAATCGGAAGCTGGATCGAGGTCGATGGCTAATATCTCTTCGATGGTGGTAGACGGGAAATAGAACTCGATGATTTCACTGAATCCGTCCAGGTAGCTGGTGGTAGTGGCCAGTGGCGTCTCCAGGAAAGAATTTGGTGGCGTGTGAGTCTGTACATCTGATGTATTTCTGGAAGGATACACCTGTGTGCTTCTCTTAAGACGTGTAATTTGAACGTGACTGTGAATGCTCACAAGCTGAGCTCCTGATTGGCTAAAGGTGATCTGACGTAATTTCAGGAAACAGCTCCTTTTTGCCTCAAACTACGATGCCGAAGATGCGCTGAGAAATACTAAATATAGGGGAAAACTCCGCAAACTTGTTCGAGCAAAACGACCAAGGTTACATTCGGACGAATTCAGTCGTTACACGGGCTGGACTGAATTTGCTTAGAAAACCAGCCGTAACTAGGCTCTAAGATCACGACGAGATCTGAAACTTGACAAGATTGTGGAGAAACTTCTCCTCTTTCATACCTAATCGATGAGATATCTCAGAATATCTTCTTGTACTACATCAACTCAAACAACGTTAGTAAAACATCTGTGTTTGAGTTAATAATGGCCGTGTTTTAGTCAACTGTTAGCTAACTGTTAGTTGCCATATATGGGCCTCTTCGTACCATATATGGTATGGAGATGCCCATATATGTAAACTAACAGTGAACTAACATTTGACTAAAACACAGCCATTGTGCTATACCAGGATAGATAGGGTAACACGTTTCGTTTGGACAAGTGCGTCGCTAAAATAGAATGAGTGACACGCTTTGTTTGAATCTTAATGCACTGAGAAAGTGCAGTCAATTAATAACAGGACACAAGTGCCACTGTCGCCAGATAAAATATTCTGATATGAAAAAAATGAACCTATTTCCTGTTTTATGTTCTATCCAAGAAGCTCAATTTTGGAGAAGTTCTGTAATAACCAATAATATAATAAGGAACCAAGTAAATAACAACAACAAAGCCTTCAAGTATATTCATTGTAAAACCCCCCAGTATAAAAATTCTTTTTTTCCTTCTACCATTGTTGACTGGAATAAGCTAACTGATATGCAAGTTTGCGCGCATAGCGTTGACACTTCCAGGTGCCGTCTGGCATGCCGCTAGTGCTCTCTCCTGTTCCGTTGCGTTTATGCCCTATGGCTATCTGCAACGTATTACGAAGAAGAAGTTGCAATGGAACCGGAATTCATTTTCAAGCGTCGGCGTCAATTGGCGTCCCGCATAGTATGCGGGCTGCAGTTGCGGAAAACTGATCAGGGCCGAATTAACGTAGTGGCAAGGTTGGCAGATGACACGAGCCCCGCGCCTCCTGTGGGCCCCGCGGTCCCACCCCGCTTTATGTACGACCTAGTACTATAGTGCATGCCCACGTGCGGTACCATTCGTGCGTAGATCAGGGGCCCCGCACTTCTGAAATGCCACGGCATGCACCGGCCCCGCACTGGCCTAATCCGGCACTGAAACTGACAGCCTATGAAAAGAAGCTCTTGACACATTGAGCAATTGAGAGGGAATTAAAGTGTTTCGGATGGAGAACATTCCACAGAATAAGATGGATGTCTTCGATAACAGATCCGGAAAACTCATTTTGTTAGGTTGTTCCGGAAGCGAGCAGCGAAGATGATTCTCTGTTCCAGAAATTTATCAAAAATGACATTTTTAAATCATGTATGTTAGAAGATGATTTCGAGTTAGAAGGGTTCATCGATCTCCCCGGCGGACTAATCGCGTCAAAATAACGGGAAGTCACACCCTATACATTGCCGCTTTGCTCGTTCTGTTGACGGAGACATATCGAGGCCAGTTTCATCCAAAATGGTAAGGCTTTTAAATGTCAGAAAAATCTTTGTCGGTGATGAGATAACCAGCTTGTCAGTACGAAATTTTCGGAAAGAACTTCGTCAAAAGCTTCCATCAATTATTAGAAGCGAAGTCAATCTGAGGCCTATATCGCTCGGACTGTTCCTGCGTGTCTTATTAATAATATGATGAAACACGGGATAACTTTACACTTCTCTCACCAATTTTGACATTATTTGAAGGATGAAGTTTATGGGGATAGAGAATGTTGAAGTTGGAGGTGGATGGTTTGAATAGTAGGATCCAGAGTATATGACAGAATATAAAATTCAATTCACGGTTTTCCAGAAGGCAGCCGATGCAATCACTCGTGGGAGTAGGTTACTCCATCGAAAATAGGTCGATGGTTTAGAAATAAATAGATAGTTCATTATTCCCCCCCCCCCCCCCCCCGTCAGACCATAACACTGAACACAAAAAAAACGGAATGTCACTAGACTATATGTACTCTGCCACTTTGCCTGGGACACTTTACTGCGGGTTGCTCCATGGAAGCTCAGATGGAAATCACCAGAGCACCAAGCGGAGGGGGGGGGGGTAGTCAGTCGTGGTTTTGTCGCTAAATTTGTACACCTGTCCCAGGGTACATTCACCCCCACTCATTTTCGGCACCCTAGGTAATGTAAACATTTCCACATTATTGAAGTGATGCCCGTGCGAAAATTCTGAAAGAGGCTCAGTGTAGTTAGAATACCAGAGTCAATTATTCCATTATCCCTCGGTTTCAAGTTGGTTCCAGATAGTCTGTTAGTCGAAACAGGATGGAACGTAAGAAAAGTGTATTTTGTACTAAGCTGACTTTTCTAGTGAACGACAAATTGTTGAAAGTTTTACCGTCCCTGTGGTTTATTTTCCATTTTTTGAGGAAAACGGCGGTGGTGAACTAAAATACCCATTGTTGTGTTGGATCCATTCAAAGTTTCGGCCAATCCTGTTGGGGGACGGAGGATGGGAGACTCAGAGATCTGCCCCGTGTTACTACGCCTTTTGCTTATATTAAGACTATCGTGCGTGAGATTTGCTGACGGGCGGATCAAGTGATACGCTTTTGACTTTAATGTTCCTGGTTGTACAACAGTTTGGTCAGGGGTGGCGCTAGGTTTTGCCCGACAGCTTCCCCGACAGGGGGCTAGAAATTTAAAAAATCGTTTTACCCCCGCAACACTCCTTAGTAGTAATCTGGTATAGGCGCAATTTGAGACGTGCAGGCACTGGTTACCATAGGTTAATTAGCAAGTCAGTAGCCAGAGTGTATTTTTAGGGGACTTCTGCCATGAACAATCGCTTACATGACTAGCACAAGACAATGAATAATTCGCGGCGCGCCGATATTGCAGATCTCAGTCGTTTTGTAGGACCCCGCCGGCCTTTGAGGAAACTTTGTTTGTATAAAGGGGCTTAGATGCAAAATGGTGCAAGTTTCCATCCTTTCGACTCAACTCAAATGTACTGGAATTTATTTTGTAGTCCAAAAGCTAAAGAAAAATATCTTGATCATTTCTTGATAAGGAGTGGCTCTTGCGCCCCCGGCCCTGTACCCACCAATGCACAGTAGCCTATAAATGGAAATCCTGAACACTCGCGTGAAGAAATACATCGAGGACGTCATTGTCGTAAAACGACCTTCCGCAGTAATACGGAACATAAAAAGAATGCCATTGAAAGATAATGACATGTACATTTTTTTTAACCGGCAACTCTAAAATCTTACACTGACAACATATAGACTGAGCATAGGATCGACACCCATGCTATGGTATCCTTAGGCAGTTATAGGCCCTACTACATAGGAAAATATAATCGTGTATCGGATTATATGCAACCAAATGGCGATTGCTTGGATTCATATAGGTCTGCATTCCACATGTAGGCTACATACATTCCAACCCAAAATATCTGAAAATTGGGAGGCTCCCAAATGACCTGTACATCATCCCCACCATGGTTGGGGCTGACGTTTCTGCTTTTTTGAACCCCTAAAAGCTAGGATTTGGCATTCGTGGGTATTGAAAGAGTGATTTGTTATCAGGCTGAATCACACAGCTTCCAATTTCAAAATGGATTTCTACAATCCAAATGGATATACCAATTTAATTAAATTAGCGAATACCCTACTGAATCATAGCAGTAAATGGTGCTGTTGATACAAAAGTCTTTAAAATCGTGCAAGTTGAAGAAAGAGACAGCAGCTTGTATAAGTTTTATTGCTCCCTTAGTCTTGGGTTTGAGGCAATTTGCGCCACCTGGGCCACTCGATCCTTAGATTTCCAAGTTCGTTCATGTATAGTGATTAAAAAAATACGCCCATTGCGTCACGACTTCCGATCGAAAACTGCTGACATGTGCAGACATAGCCTACATACAATCAGTGCAGTAGCTAGGATTTTAGTAGTTTTGTTTAGGGGCACAAGAGGGTGCACCAACATCTCATGGGTGGGGACACAAGCAACATTTTCCTACATCGCTCCATATACATTGACATGCAAAATTGTAAAGATAAGCAACTATCTTTTCTGGCGGGGGGACTTGGAGGGAGAGGGAACAGGGAATTTGTGGGGCGTGTCACACCCCCCCCCCCCCCCCGTAGCGACGCCACTGCATACAATAGGCTACGCACTATGACGTAGGCTACATGGTTCGTTGCCAGTTTGATTACACACCATCATATAATTTGATGAATTTCGACCCACAGCATGGGAGACACCACAAGGTTCATACTTCGGTTGTGGCAGCCGATGTTCATAGCATCCAACAGTAACTACTGATAACGGTTGATCACTTTTTCCCAGTAGTTACTGTGTAAAA
>JAODUJ010136995.1:0-11136 GCA_027564615.1 Psolus chitonoides | reverse complement strand
TTATATCTTCCAACTTTAGCTTTCAAAATTTAGAATATATGCAGCTTTGTTTGCTTTTGTGGCTATGATTATTATATGTAATATTGTTAATGACAAACATCTGAATTAAAATAACTTTTGGCGTTTGAGCTACTGCACCATTGGTGCTCTTGTTATTGATTTCAAGGAGAATATGTAGTGTGGTTCTTCATTAGGCCTACTAGTGTTTTGAGGTCATACTTTCCAAATATAATCTGGTGCTTATGAATGGCTTTTTGTGAAGAAAATTATTTTCTAATTTCTGATGCTCAACTTGTTGAGGTTCTAGTATATGATTAAGATAGAAAGGGAAATTATTTTTGATTGGTGAGTATTTGATCAGAATCATGTTATCATGATAACAGATCTTTTTGCTTATTACCATTAGCAGTTGGACGCCTGTAGTGAAGTTTTTCCGTTGGTGGATAACATGTTGGATTCTGTATATTTTGCAACTATGTTATGACAATGATAATTACTGCATTACCTTTATTTGGTTTTTGGCAGTTGGGATGATGCTTGTTTTGCTAGTTGCTCAATTTTGATATGTGTCCACAAGAGGAAGGTTTTTCCAGATAAAAAGTAGTTTTTCATTTTGAGGAGCTTACCGATATATAATTCCGGACACGTGGCTTGACTTGGCTCAAATGTGATGTAGGTACTTTGCTATACAGCTTCCGTAGTTGTGTCATAGTTGGAGGTTGCAGGGCTGTGTTCTGATGAGCCAATATATGGAGAAAAGAGAAGGTGAAGTAAACGTTTTATAAAATGTGTCGAAAGGCTATTGCATTCAGTGTTTTATAGTGAAATATTATCACTTTACTAATAATTGTATTGACACTAGGGCCAATTATTTTCCACTTTCTAAAACATAAAATTTCACTTCTTAAAATGCCAAATTCCATTTTCTCCATTTTCTAAAACAACCGATTCCATTTCCTAAAGTAGGACTTTCCGGTTTCTTAAATTTTAATTTAATATATGTTCCGCTGAATACTGACGTAGTCAGTTCTTGGCGCGGTATTATGCACGTACAATTGAGCCACAAGCACGTGATAGGATATGTGGCTGGTCGCAATTTTTTTTTACCTGTAATAAACAGGATTTTTGCAGGATTTTGCAAATGCTTTTAATCGGGGCCTAGCACATGGAGAAAATAAATGTGGCTGCCTAAGGGCTGCCATTTTTTGTTTGATATTTTGGCTGAACGGAGCAGTATTTTATGCTTGGGTACAATTAGAAAATTATGCTTTGGTCCCAGTAAGAGCACAATTATAAAATTATGCTTTGGTCCCAGTAAGAGCACGATTTATTCACACGACATAATAATCCTGTAGTTCTAACAAAAAATGGAAGTTTATCAAGATTTTTTTACAATAAATATTTTGTTTTATGCACGAGACTTTGGCAACAATCTGTTCGCTCTCGGGAGTGAGCTTGTTGCAAACGATATACACAGCACTGCAAGTAACGTTGAGCACAGTCGGCAGTCTCGTACAGTCGTGCAGTGCAGGATTACTGTAGAATGCAAGGGCAGGGTGGATCGTTAGCACAGTCAGCAGTCGCGTAAAGTAGTGCAGTGCAGGATCAAAAAAATCACCAACCCTGGTATCCAGTGGTTACAACTTCACCTTCTGCATCAGTTGGTACCTACATCATGCATCTAGCTTGTAGGTGGGTGTAATTTACTAACATAAGGTTTTCACTCTTGTGGAGCAAATTCCCTTTTTCGTTTGATCCAGGTTCTTCAAAATTGGTGTGCAGTTGTGAGTAAATGAATTTTACTTGTAAATGACTTTTACAATGATTGTCCCCGCTGTATCCGTACTGGATTTGTAGTTAATTTGCAGAATCCGCAGATTTTGTCAGGATCCGCAGTAATATTTTGGAAATCTCAAAATATATTTGAAAGTTTCAGGGGGGAAAAAAAATCTGTAATGCATTTGTAATTATTTGTAATATACGTAACTCTCCGTGAACTATCTGTATTTCTACAGCCAACACCTACGGATCCAATTTGGAGGAGAGATGTGGACACCTATGAATTTATTTACGGTTCCTTACGGATGAGTTATGTATAATTACGGATCTTTTACGGTTAATTACGCATAGTTACGGACATTTTTCATTTATGCGTAAATGTCTGTAATTCATTTGCAATTAGTGGTTCTTCCAGACTAATTTAACTTTTCTGCACAGTTTTTAAGTGATTTTCTGCGGATGAGAAATATTGAAAAATTTGCAGCATACGTATTTTATCGTGTGACTGTAGCATTAGCTCCTCATTCTAGCTCTGTAACCTTTTGATTGAACCCACATGAAGTCACTGCGTTGGGTTTAGTTACACCGGATCCTGGTCCTTGATCACATGGATTTTTGGTATTTTTACTGGTGTAAAATTACCTGAGTCTGGAGAATACTGGTTGACACATTCAGTATATAGCTGAGAGTAGAGACTTGGATCCAAAGATGGTACTGTATTTAAAACCTGAGAATAAGATGGAGAGGGATTGAACGAATTAATTTGTGAGAAGAGAAAGATAGTAAGATGTATGTGGAGTTTGGAGATTGTTGAAAGGGGGGGGGGGGGGGGAGGGAGAAGGGGGAGGTAGGTTGGTCAGGTAGGCTGGGATGGGGAAGGGATGGGAATAGGAGACATTTGGGGGGGGGGGCATAATGTGGGATAGAGAAAGTGTTTGAGTAGGAGATAAGAAGGTAAATTATAATTTTGAGAAGTAGTTACCTTCATTCAAGTTGATTTTTGGCTGCACTTGTGTTAGCGGTGTCGGACACATCTTCGTCAATAGCGTTTGGTGGAATGTAACAGTTCCTTGTAATGGTGAATGTGTGGCAGAAGTAATTGGAAGTTGTAGCTGATTGGTGGGAAATGGTGTGGCATGCAGTTGTTATATGTTGTGATTGCTAGTGGTGGCAGATGATTGTTTTGGTATTGTATACTTGAGAAAAGTATTTCTTTGTGGAATGGCTTAGTAAGTGGTTGATCGTTTCTTTCTTACTGGTGTTTAGTAAGAGGTCATTAGCGTGGGATTCCTTTTCAGGTTCGTAGTTCATCTGTGAATGGGCTGACCTTTCAGTTCTTTACTGGTAGTGTGCAGCTTTGAGGTGTGTGCTCCTTGTTCCGACATATTTTGAGGTACTTCAGATGTCTGGTTCTTTTCTATATTCCTATGGCAGCTGGATTTCACCGGTGTGTCCGCTACTGGTTTATTCTGCAGTAGTTGACTGGTTGGTGTTTGGTGAGAATACATCTAGGCATTTCTTATAAACGGTATCTGTTCTTGATAGATACATCGGTGGCAAATTGTTGATAAATGTTGTAGCGTCCGATGTGACATTTCATTTTTTCGATAGTTGCATTTCTCGGAGTGAGATGCATGGTTGTTGTTGGGACACTTTCGAGGTTCTTTAGATGTCTGGTTTGGTCTTCCTGTATATTTTCATGGCAGCAGAACTTGACTGGTGTGGCTGGTAATGGTTTATTCAGTGATTGTTCAGTGCTGGTGCCAGGTGAGAAGTCCTCATTACTTTGTTTTAATAGTGGTTATTCCTCATAAACAATTCATCACACAATCGTTGGTAGTCGTTGTAGCATGTGGTATTTGCGGTGGCCTCTATTTTTTGATTAGTTGCATTTCACTGATGGATGAATTGACAATTGTTGGATGATGTAGTAGGGCGGTGTTGCTGAAATATTTTTTCTTGCTGTGATGTTTATCTAACTTGATTTTGTATTTATCGCTGGAAGAAAATGGGTCATCCATGATTTATATGTTGTCCATCTAAGGTGGAGTGTTTGGCGAGAACTTATTCTTTGTTGATGTAGTACTCTGGAAGTTGTATTTCAGTGGTCGAGTTGAACCTTTTTCTTTCATCACTAGTGTTTGGGTGTCGGATGCAGCAATCTTCATGGTACTTTGGATGTCTGGTTTGGTTCCCCTTTTTATGGCAACTAAACTTATCTGGTGTAGCTGCTACTGGTTCAGTCTGTGATAGTTGGCGGTGCAGTTGCCTGGTGAGAAGCCATCCTCATTGATGTTGATGTAATTGTTATTTTTAGGTTGGAAGAAACAGGCCATGGTTCATTTGTTGTCCTTCTATGGTGGAGGGTTTGGTATGAACTCTATTCTGTGTTGATGCATTACTTTCAAAGTTTTATTTCAGTTGTTGTTTCCTTGTTATCACTGAGTGTGTGGGTTTCGGTCGATGGTTGTTGTTGCAAGATATTTCCTTGGTATTTTGCATGTCTGGTTTGGGACCTGTTATATTTGAATGGCAGATGAACGTTACTGGTTTGACAGCTAGTGTTCCTCTCTGTCATCGGCATTGTCATTTTTTTTCATAGTAGGTGTCCTTTATAGACCAATTCTCACAGAACTGTTGGTAGCCATTGTAGCTTCAGATATTGGCTGTTGCCTTGTATCTGATTAGTTGCATTTCACGGACAGAAGAACAGACAATTGCTGGATGATATAGTAGGGCGGTGCTGATGAAATGTTCCTTCTTGCTGTTCAATTTGGTCTATGTTATTGCTAGTGGAAACTGTCCACGGCTTATTCGTTGTCTTTTGTGATGTGATTGGCGACATCTCTTTGTGTTGATGGATTACTTTGGAGGCTGTATTTCAGTGGCTTGGTCAACGTTTTCTTGCAGTGATGGTTATTTCAAGCTTCTTGTATTTTACTGCTGGAAGGGATACGATACTGATTCATCTTTTGTCCTTCTGTGGTTGAGTCTTGATAGATGTGTTTGGGGTTTCCTTTGGTTAAGTTGTGGTCATGTTACTTTTGGTTGATATATGTTGAATTTGGAAATAATTCAGTTTCACTGGTTGGGATCTGAGAGTGGTTGTTGATTCTGTGTTGTGGAAACTGTTTCTATGAATTGAGCGTGCTTGCAACTGCATTTTCAATTCATGACTTTGACTCGTCTCTCTTGGGGAATTGTCAATTTACTAAGTGATATGGCTGGAAACTCTTGATATTTTTTCCCTGGCATGTTGTAGGGCTGTTGACGAATACTGAATATTGGCTTTTCGTTAGCTCACTGTTGAATACGAATATTAAGACCACCTTTGTGAATATTTGATCATGATCGGCCAAAAAAATAAAAATAAAGAATCGTCCTAGTGTCTCAAATTATTGTCACGTTGACAAGTAGCCTAAATTACGTAGGGTCACAACGTGGTGAAAAAATAAAGGAAAAGAAAAAAAAGAAATTGCGCCTAGTGTTAGAAATAAGTGTTATGTTGACAAATAACCACATTCACGAGCTACAACATGGTAGGTTATTTGTCGCCGTGACATAAATGTGTAACACTTGGCCCAATTTTGTTGTAGTTTTTTTTTAAATTCCTTTTTTTCATTTTTATCGCTTAATTTGGTAACAAATATTCAGTATTTGTTTGAATAGTGTGTAGCAAAAACTGGATAGGCAAATATTTGTAATTCAACAGCCCTAGCATGTTGTCAGGTGTGGATGGAGTACTGAGTTTTGCAATTGATCACAGTTGAAGTGCTGCCCACAGACGTTTGTGATAACTGTAGTAGGTTTCCAATGTTCCACTGGAAATCTTGTTTGCTGGAATGTCCGAAAATAGCAGATCAATTGTAGTGGCTTTTTGTGTTGTAGACTCATACATGTACTGCTGATAGCCATATTCGTTTAACATTGCAGCTGCTAGGTGATTGTAGTTGGTGTTGCTCGGAGCCTGAGCATTTACGTTGAAGTCTCCAATGATGACAACAGGAAGTTGGCGGTCTAATTTGGTGTGGGGAGATGACATATCTCCAAGAATATTGGATATAGTTTCATTTGGTCTGGAGTACACATTTACAATCTGCACTCGTAATGGAATTGTGAGACACATCAGCTCTACCTGATTGTAGTTGAAGGACTGGCAGAATGAATAAAGGTCAGTTCTGCAGTATATGCAGCTTCCATATGGTGTTCGAACAGGGCTGAAGTCATTACGATGCAGTGTGAATGAGGGGAGGTTATAGGCTTCATCAACATCGTTCTGACAAAGTTTCGTCTCAATGAAAAGACATATGTCAGCTGCTTGTACATTGATATCATTTCAATGTCTTCAAAATGAAGGCGCAGAGATTGGCAGTTGTGGAAGTAAACTTTCAGTACATCTTCTGGCAAGTTGTATATTGGGGTGAAGTTGAGTTCCAGGGTTGCAGTTGTACGGAGTCTCGCCATTTCCTCTTGTACGCGCGAGTCCACTGATATCTTAGTTGTATCGAAGTTGGTAATGTGGATATTTTGAAGTTGTGTGACTCTACTCAAAGCAACGTAGTGTAGATGGGGCAGTCTGCGACCTGGGAACTTTATGAATGCAGCACTAAGAGTATCTCCTTGTGATCGATGAATAGTTTTAGCAGTTCCTAATCTTAGAGGATACTGAAGTCTGCTGATTTTGACATTCTGGTATCTGCCAACTGGAAATTCTCTTCGGATCGGTTTGAGTGGTATCCATGTGCGGTTGACATTGGTGTTGTACATACTGGTGTTTTGACGTCTCATTTCATTGCCAATACTGTCGTCATCGAATTTGACCCACACTGTATTATTATGAATGTACATAGTTTTGCAAGTAGCTCCATTGACAAGACCATCTTTCACATCTAGGTTGACTGTGAGCTCATTTGTGAGGCCAACAGCTGTCATGACTTGTTTAGCAAGACCCATGGCATCGCCAGATTTAGTTGGTGCACGTTCAAGGATCCTTTGTTTTGCAACGTCTGGAACATCTCCAATGACTACATCTGAAGCAGTTTGGTTAAGTTTCGTTGTTGTAGAGCAATTGAAGATGGCCATGTTGTGATCATTCACCGTCTTGTTATCATAAATAAGGTGGGTAATATTTGAGAGTGAAGTAGACATATTGGTAGCCACGAGTCTTGTTTGTAGTAACTCTATGTCTGTGAGGCTGTGTTTTCCTTCTCTGAATCTGTTGAGCAGTTGGGCAAAAGCAAGGTCATCCTTTTGCCTCATAATCTGAGTTAGCTCAAATAGCCTGAAGTTGTCTATCCAAATATTCGGTGCCAGTGAACAGTAATCATTGCTAGGGGTTGTGAATATCCAACTATCTTGAACTGGTTGTAGTTGGAATAGGTCACCAACTGCTATGACACTTATTCCTCCGAAAGGTTTGTTGCTGTTGAATGTATCTTGTAATCTTAGGTTGACAAAATTGAAGAGGCGAATGCCACACATGGAGATTTCATCGATGATGAGGACTTTCAAGGAGGACAGCTTGTGTCGCATGGTGTTTAGATTCGAACTGGTCATGGGCTTGTAGACAAGTTTTTGATTGCAAGGTACTCCAAATGTGCTGTGTATTGTTGACCCTTTGATAAGGTAAGCTGCTTTACCGGTAGGTGCGGTGAGGAGAACTGTTGTTTGATTTGGATCTTCGCCTTCCACTTGATTGAAATGTCTGATAAGCGCTTGATAGAGACCCTGGGTTACACGTGTCTTCCCAACACCTGCACCTCCACTCAGGAAAATGTAAAATGGATCGGAGGATGTTCTGACCATTTTCATAACATGGAGAAATATTTCTTGTTGTGCTTTGTTGTAAGATCGGATGAGCGATCTGTATTCCATGTCGTTGAGCCTGTTCTTGAGGAGTTCTTCGGTTATTCCCGAACCAGCTGATATTGGCAAATTGTAATCAAGGCCGGTGTCATAGTCGGTATGGTGCATTTCATCTTCTGGTATATTAAACATTTCAGCTTGATGATCAAATTGGTCCTGTTGATCGCGATGTTGACTGTTTGGTGCGATACTGATGCAGATATCATTCTCATCATTATCATCTGCTGTTGAAAGTTGAGATGCTTGTTGCGCAGCAAGGTCTAGTTGTGTTGTATTCTTCTCGTATTTCATCTTGTTTTGGTCTATTTCTGTGGCATGTGTGTTATATTGCTCCTTGTATGTGGTGGATGTTCCTTTAAGTGCGTCTTCATTTTTCCATGGATGAAAGAGGAGAAGTTGTTCCCTGTAATAATCTTCTGGGTCTTTTTCCTTACTGTAACGAACATATCTAATGATTTTGGGTCTGGTTCTCTTAACCATGATGTCTCCATTTTCCAGCGTGATTTTGTTTGTACTGGTATCGTGTGTGGAGTTTTCGTCATCGGAGTATGGGTCATCCTCTGTATTGTCTTGCAGATTATCTTCTGGAGTCTCTTGTGTGCTTTTGTTTCTTGGTTGCCTTCGGTAGGAAAATTGCCTATTTATTGCCAGGTGATAATTGGCAGCAAAATCTGCACAAGTTATGGAGTTTAGGTGTGGTGGTCTGAGTGCGTACCGCATTAGGATGTTTGTACAGTTTATTTCTTCTGAATCGTCTGGAAGTTCTTTCAAAACATCAAGACTCTTCAGTAGGAGTGGTCGTTCAGTTGGTGGCGAGGTGTTGATGAATACAAAACCACATGAAGCACGTCTGAGAGGCAGTTGCATTGTTAGGTAGCATGCTTCTTGTGCACTCATCTCTACATTGCGAAGAAATTTGTTTCCGATGGCCCTAACTTGTTGTTTGAGGTTTGTATTGCCTCGTCTCACTTCTTCACATGCATTTCTGAGTAGTTGACTCATGCCTTTTTCAGCTTTACTCATGTAGCTGACAATGTAAGCAACGCATGCATATGCGTTAGTCACGTATTATATGTCCATGTTGGCTTCCCAAGCTCTGAGTATGTGCTCATTATATGGATTTATCCTGACATGGGCTGATGTACGCTTTAGGAAGACTTTAGTGGTTATTAGGGATGATCGGATGGCACGTAGATACTCATCTTTGGTAAGATCCATTGCTTCTAGGAGCTGCAGAAATGTAAAATTGATATAGAGTTCTTCATTTTGTAGGTACGTTGTGATGGTTTGCCATTTTTTTTCATCTTCTGCTGTTACTTCTTCCTTTGGTAGTGGATCCAGCACCCGTGTAGTGTCCTTTGGAGGTAGTGGGAAGTTAAATCTGCATGTTGTCTTTTTCTTCGCTTGTTTCTTGCAAGTGTGTGTGTGGCGGTGGGTTTGCATAGCTATTAGTTCAGAGTTGATGTTGCTTGTATAAGTTGTAATGTATTGATCTATGAAGTGTTCGACTTCCATCAAGTTTTCCAGCATTGGCATCAACTTTGGGGCATTAGCCACCCACAAGATTGCATGGATATGAGGTGAGCCTCGTTGTTGGAATTCAACACGATAGAAGAAGTCGATGAGATGACCAAGGGGCTGTAATGGACTCTGCAGGAAATCTGTAATGAATCGGGTGATCCGGTTGTGGAAATATCTGGAGACAGTGACTGGGTCTGAACGTATAAGTCTGGATTTGTGATCCCAGGTCATATCTCCGACTTCCTCCTCAGTGACGATGTCATTATCAATTAGTTTAGACAGGGCAATGAGCAATCCAGGCCATTTGGTGTCTGCAGATGATAAACTAATGAAAAATGTTGGTACTCCTAGTTGTCGGATCATAGCGAAGGCGTCCTTTTTTGCATGCTCCCAGTATGCTGGGGATCCACGAAGTGTACGAAATATTTTATATCCTTCATCAAGTTTCACCATCTGCTCGACCTTGTTTTCATCTTGGAAATCACCGGCTGTGTAGGTGTTGCCTTTGGTTTTGATTCGTCGCAAAGATAACCAGATTTTATCTTTTATCTGCTTCATTTGTAACTTTTTAGTTTTGAAGAATATATTCGATACAGACTTGGCAACGCGACGATCTTTATGTCTGAGTTCATATTTACAAATATCTCTGTATGATACCTTGACTTTGTGTTGATGAGAGCGACGCTTTCCACAAAATATCGTCGGATAGGCCAGTTCTTCAATGTCTTGTGTCAGAATACTTATGGGTTGATTGTATTCACTTGGTGCACAGGTGAAGATGTGTTGACCATCATCTCTAAATGGGAATGATGTTAGGAGGGTATCACCATTTTCGAGTGGTCGAGGTCCAGTAATGGGATCAACTTCAGTCCAGTCATCTTCTTCAGCATCAGCCTGATCGTCATCATTTGGAGTTGTGTGGGTGTCTGCAGTATGTAAGTCATGTTCTGTGTTTGTAGGTGTTTGGTTTGTAGTAGTTTGCAACGGTTCTGGAAGTTCAGTAGTTTCGTCTGTTTGTCTGTGTGGACTGGATTCAGCATTAGCATCAATGTTTTGGGTGTTAGCTGTAGCATCAGGGGTAGTTTGTTTTTGAGTTGTGAACTGGTTCAGATGAATGGATTCTCCATATGTCATTTGGTTCGATTGAGCTGTAGTTGTGTTGTCATGGGGATTTGTTTGATGCTCATCGTATTCAGTTGGTGATGTCGAAGAATTACCCGTTTCAGAAGTTGTGTTGGGAAGAGACGTTTCTGCTGTTATATCTGACAACCAGTTGGTGTCAATGCCTTCAGGAACATATAGCTTGAATAGATCAGAGTTGTCTAGAAGAAATCTGGTTGCTGTAACACATTTAGCTGGACGGACATTTTGAAACAAGGTGTGGCTTTTGTATCTCAGTCGGCGTTTCAACTTTACAGGAACAGTTGCTGCATCACTTGTTCGTTTGGGTAGCATTGAAACAGTTGATATGTTGTCTGCTGGAACATTGACAGCATTGCCATGAATGCTGGCCTGTCTTCCCCTTGGTAGCTCTCTGAGTTGGAGAAACACATTCACTGGAGAAATTAACCTTTCCTCCAGTTCAGTTAGTTTCAGCTGTGGTGGTTGTTCATGGAAACCCATGTTATTGGCCTTGGAAAAGCGTGGCACTTTCTTTTTGTTCAGGGAATTTTTGCATGTGTGACAGAGCCATTCTCCTGTTAAGCTTGGAAATAAAGCTGGATTAAATGGGGTTACTGATTCACGAAACCAGAGTTGGTCACATGAAGCACAGACGTGATGTTACGCGAGCATGAAGACTTATTCTATTTCACTACGAAATTGACACTTTAAGCATCTAGCGAGCGAGTTTTAGCTTTTTGAAGTGACTGATTTCTGGTCATCCTGAACAAAACAATTCATGCTGTCACACGAATGTTATTATGTTAAAATAATGTCACTCGAACGAGTTTTAACACGATAGTACTGTAC
>JAODUJ010136884.1:0-11137 GCA_027564615.1 Psolus chitonoides | reverse complement strand
ATACAATAGCGTGACATATGAAGAACGCAACCCTACATGTGTGATAACCCTAACTACGCACATGGCAAACACGTGGCCGAGAAATTGAGTCAATTTACTCCGAATTTTATCAGATTTACCTCAACAATTGTCTAGTTTTTTATGACAGGTGTGGTTACAAAAACTGGAGAATTTTTGAGGTGGATCTGATGAAATTCGGTGTAAATTGACTCAATTTCACTGCCACGTGTCTGCCATGTGCGTGGTTCGGGTTATCACACATGTACGTAGGTTGCGTTTTTCGTATGTCACGCTATTGTATCAGCCCAAAACGAAAGCGCTTACGCGTTCTCGTGCGTCTCACGCACTGGCATATATCCTACAACATTACGTTGGGTGCGCAAGTTTAGTCAACTGTGATCGTCAGATAATTATAAACGGTGACTAAAACGCAAACGATGGCGTGACCAGCTATCTGGCCGTTGCAAATGACGTTTTCGTCGCGTATTCTGCGCATCATTTATCAGAGGCAGGCCACGGGCTCAAATTTGGTGGGCGTGGCCTATTTAACAGAACTATCAACCTCTCGAGATCGACTGATACTTCTGTTAGATGATGCATGACCTAATCACCATAGAGATCACCTTAAATGAATACGTCATAACATGCCTATCAATCAAAATCTAACACTGACAGTTGACTGAAAGTACAAACCCCTTGTTACCTTGTCCCGTCGAGTCCGATTTATGGCGATGACCATGCCCTTCTCACGCCAAGCATCTCAGTTTCTGATTGTGGTGGGGAGTTCCCCCCGAGAAAGCCCAGTCACATATTTGACCTCATCCAACCAGCAAGCACATTATGGCCTGCCCGCATAAAACAAAATTGCAGAACGTATAGGCGATAGGGGGCCTATAGCTCCAATCAAATTCCTTGAATCCAATCATGTGATACGATTTCCAAAACCAACTTCTTCTGAGTCTTTTCTCCTAGTTTTGACCCCCTGAAACGCCAACCTCACCCTGATTTTGAACAATTCCGAGGAATGATTTTCGCCTATATGTCCTGCAAAAAAAACATAAAGCCGGCCGCCTCCGTAACGTCACGTGAAAAACCTCTAGAATTAATGATGCAATATTTTGTTAAGGAATTGTCCATTAGTCTGAGAAAATATTGAAATGATTGTTGGGCAGGTCAACGGTCATCTAAGGGTAATTTGGTCCAGGATTTTCTAGTGGTCATTGAGGGCCATAGTTGTGTCATGCATACAAGCTTTGGCAGATTTCGATGAAACTTTGAAACAATGATCACTGGGTGATGGGTCATCAGTGGTGGTCGGAGATTTTGGGTCAAGGGTCATCTAGATTCATTTTATGAAAACACTAACAAATTGTGTCTTCTCGTACAGATTTAAAAAGTGTTAAAGGTTTGTCATAATTATACCTCAATAGTGTACTTTAATTTGGTATAAGCTCTGCACCGTTGGTACTTTAGTTTTAAATGGAAAGGTTGGTGACTGGAAGCAAGTGTATGATGTCACACATGGACTACAAGAAGGCTAAAAGTTGGAAGTCTAATATAATTCATAGTTTTTATTTCAACGGTATATAAATGCCAACTGATGTCTTAATCTTGCTTTGTCAACATACCAACCATATAATTTGCACTCGCATATCTCTTTTAATAGATGTACTCGAAATAATGGATTCTTCAATGTAAAATAACGAAACAAATTATACAAAAATACACGAGACTAAACAGCTTGTAATCAGGACCAAATATTGCTGCCGGCTTTATTCTATATGAGTGCGTCGCTGGGACCAGGGCGCAAAACGGGTGGGAGATATCAAATGGAACCACTTAGAACGTCTAGACCAGGGGTTTACAAACTTTTTTCATGACCCATGATGCTTACCTCCAGGCAGAAAAATATTTCGCAAATAAAACACAGCATTGCCAGTATCGGCGCCGTCAAGAACCGATTCGGGCCCAGGTTCAAAATATGTCATATGCCCCCATGACTGCATGAGTAGCCTGTCAACACTACCATCGCTCAGACATCCTACAATCATAGAGATAATAGTACGGTCTTTGAGTCATGATACACACAACATATTCGGCACAAATTTAACTGAGTGGTTTGCTCAATTGGTTGAGCGTCCGCTTTTCATCAGGGAGGCCGGGGTTCAAATTCCGGCCGAGTCATACCGAAGACTTTAAAAATGGGACCTGTTGCCGTCTCGCTTGATGCTATCATAAGAGATTGGAAGAGGGAGAAACGAGGGGTAGGAGTAATTTCCATCTGTATGGTGACCCCCACCTTCATCTAATTCACATGGGGAAGCTATATGCCAAAGTATGACATTTGTAGTTTGCCATTATCCGGGTTGCCTGATCGCCGGCCAGCGTTACAGAGCCCGCCACCCCCAGGTGGTTCATAGTATAAGTGGCACATACTTCCCACCAGTAACACTACATCAAAATACGAAACGACACTGCGCGCGAAATTTTGTTGGTTCCTATATTTGATCTTTGGGTATAAACTGCACAGTCTAAACAACAAGGGCAACAGAGCAACACAAATAGCAGGCACCACTGTGCACAGAGCGCACTGGAATTTGGATTGTCATTTGGTAAAAATATAGGCATCACATTCAGCACAAGAGACACACGAGAAGACAAAGAATTATGAATACATTGCGCGCAAAGAGCGATGGTATATTTCGCTGCCCAATTGTCACTCTGTGTAGGTAGTACATCGTCTAGCAGTGAAACGATTGGTTCTGCTAGCCACATGCAGTCCACCGCTACCACTTCCAACAAAATGATGCATATTCGACAAGGATGTTCCCGTACCCCATGAAAAGCTCATGCGTACCCTCATAAGTACGCGTACCACAGGTTGAAAACCCCTGGTCTAGACATACATGGGACACTGAAACACCAGTGGTATCATCTATATTTGGTACTTCAAAGTGGGTTCAGTTATGGCGGGGGTATGCATGTAAAGAGACACAGGACAACACGCTTGCATTTGGTGTATCACACATTGGGATTTACATAGATACCGATGACAGCAACTTTATACTGTACACGGGACCAGACAGCAACTACCGTATAAAGGCTCATTGGGTCCAAACACGCATTTAATTAAGTGGGGGTGGGAGACATCTCCATAGTAGACCTGTACTAAAATGTCAATTATATAAACTTCCTCATGTACATTTGCCTAGACGGCGGGCCCAACATGTGTTTATTTGAATGAGGAGCTAGACTCAGGGATGACACTTTTAGAGTTGGATGTATTACACTATTCGGATTAACAAAAATACCATTGGCAGTACATTAATCTTGTCCATTGGCTCAGAACAGAACGCAACTTTAAAGGGCCCAGTGGGCCAACTGAAAACACATTTACTTAGGATTTTAGATGCAGAGAGACAAGGATGAAACTTAACTTAGGAAGATTAGTCGTACATAGAAGAGTACTGAAACACCAATGACAGCAACTTTCTCTTTTCTCGGAAGATGAAGCTAAGTTCCTCGAGGCCATGGCTCCTGAGCTTCTGAGCTGTCAATCGAACGGGCCTTCTTTAGACGGCGGCCTTCGCAAACGGCATATAAAGCGCGGCATTCCGTCCTTGTCATCTGGTGACTCGGGCTCACGGTAGCCAGGCTTGAACACGGGCGGCCACCTCAATGTAGACTACTGCGTCACGTAGCCCGTGCGTTGGAATGGGGGCTGCCCACACCCCCTCTCATGAGATTTCCCATCTTCCCATTGACTTTAATATTTTGACACAGTAAATGTTTATTTTATTTATTTTTTCTCCTACGGCTACAGTCCTGGTCCCAAATACTCCCGAATACAAAATAAGAAAAAAATCACCAAAAACCGTTGTTGCTAATGAGTTTAAATTTAATGGATTTCCCAGAATTAGTCATCTGTTCGACCCATATTGGTTTCACGCCGAGCCCAACTTATGCCCGTACGCGACAGGTCGTTGGCATAGTTATATAGCCCAGCAGTGTACTGTAATGCACATGCCGTATACTGTCAGTATCACATGTGATCACTGATAGTGGTTTACTGGTTTTGCCGTTGTTAATTATAGGCTATATATTTGTAGTGTTATTTACAATGAATATTACTTTTCAATTCCTTAGCAATCATTTCTACTGCTGGTAAACGAATCATTAAAAGTAAATCCGACCCAAATATTGGTACGTGTTGTCTATCTCAGTCCCAGATATACCTACCGGTACCAATGTAGGTCGCTCTTCCCCTTTAACCACGTGAAAGCATTAATGGTTTTATCGAATGATGTACAAAACGACGAGACTGTCATATCTCCCCTATAGAATCTCTCTCATGGCTTAGGGTACCATTGCTTCGGTATATCTAATTGCCAGGCCGAATGTGTGTTGGATTAGCAGTGTATCAAGCCAATGTTGCACCACACCAGCTGGTCAAAGGAGAACAGAGCTAGAGGTGGAACAACGCAGAAAGCTCATAAAAAATCAGTGACATGTCTGTAATATTTCATATTCACGTGAATGTAACCTATTAGGAATAATAATAGGATACGTTTTTCCTTGCATGTGCAGGCTACCCTTGCCCGGCCCTTTTTTACCGACAGTGTCCACCGACGGTCCTCTCTCAATTCACCAATGGGCCCGACCATATATCTACCATCTGTTCGCCGGTCCCTTTCATATCTGCAGATTTGCTCGACCGTATATTACTTCTGTCATGGTCCTCTCCCATATCAAACGTTGGGCCCGATCGAATAATATCTAGCAACAGGCCCTCTCGATATAGCTTACGGATGGGCATGACCAATATCAACCAAGTCCATCGGTACCGTTTCAAATCTATCAGCGTTTCACGAGCAGTGTGACATGCCCATGGGTGGACCCCACTGCCATGTCGATCAGTAGGCCTACACCCGGGACCTACACATATAGCCGTATGGTCATATACACCCTGTAACTCTTCAATATAGACTTTACCCATACTGGCATGTTTCTATGGAGCATCTTGGCAATATGGGTATGCATGAAACCAACCGGGTACAGCCCCATAGCCCTGATCTTCAAAATATATTTTATTTCATTGGCACCGTAAATGCTATGCAGTGGCTATGACAATGGTTAGCCCGCCTAATGTTAAAACGAATTATAGTCGCTCCGTCCACACGACACCTTTGACACTGCAACATCTTTGACATATTACTCCGTCCATTCGTTGGTTCGTCCACATACCATCTCGTTCACACACTGACTCGTCCATTTACTAGCTCATCCACATTTGGGGTAAATAAATAACCAGAACGACCATTTATATAGGCCACGCGACGGACAAAATGCGTACACGTTTGAAGGCGGATGATGCTTTGTACGTAGGCCGGCTATCAGCACGGGCGACGATCACTATGTAGGATGTGCTACGAGCACGCAAATGTTCATTATTGATAGACAATATGAGTGCACCAAATCGCATGGCTTCCAGGGGCTTCGCCTCAACAAGGAGATTTACCAAGAGCCGAGAGCTTCGTGATTCCTTGCCTTTTGATTTAATTCCTTATTTTATTATTTGACCTCAGATGACCGTGACAAGAGTGTCATGTACCATGGTGAATACACAAGCCAAGTATCAGCTCAGTTAAGTTTCCTTTGTAAAGTCACAGTGGTTACAAGGTTTTCACTATTTGATCTCTGTTGACCTCAGATGTCATTCGACCGACACCAACAACAGGGCCCATGTGGTAACAATGGTGAACACACATACCAAGTATGAGGTCACTTGAAGTTTGCCCTATCAAGTTACAGTGTACATTACTATTTGACCTTTGTCGAACTCAGATGACCTTTGACCTTAACCAAAAACAATTAAAATAAGGTACTATGATAAACACACGCACACCAAGCATGAGCTCAATGGAAGTTTGTGATATCAAGTTATATGGCATGTGTAAGGTTTTCAATCTTCTACCTATCTTGACTTCAGACGACATTGACCTCAACCAAAAACAAATAAGCAGGTATTACTAACTATGATAAAAAACACTCACACACCGAGTAAGAGCTCATTTAAATTTTGAGATAACATAAAGTTATGACATTTACAAGGGGTTCACAGTGTCACTTTGTCCTCTGTTGACCTCAGATCATGTTACCAACTATGTTGGACACACCTACCAGATAGGAGCTCGATTGAAGTTTGTCTTTCAAGTTACGATGTTCGCAAGGTTAAAATGTTTGACCTCTGTTGACTTCAGCCGACCTTTGACCTGCACCCCAAAAATAAGGACATTGTACTCATAATGGGCAATCTCCCTACCAAGTAGGACAGGGGTCGGACCTTATCTTGTTTACAAGCACAGACAGACACACATACATACACACACACATACATGGTTGCATACATTTCTCTGCCATGGAATCAAAAAGTCCAGTCTTTCAATAGCTCTTAGTCCTTGGAACAGTTCTCTGTAAAGATATAAGAATAGCATTACAAGATTAGTATACATGTACGGTACATGATTTTGGCTCCATGTCAAATGCTAAAGCTGTGGTTCCAAACGGGGCGGTACTGCCCAGATAGGGGGTGGGGGCGTTTTTACCTAGCTGCGTAGCATAATACCTTTGGGAACAGGTTATATCTAGAGCTACGATGATTTGAGAGCTATTACAATGAAATGCGGTAGACAGTAGCAGGGCCATGGGTTCGCAAACGGATCAGATTTCAAGCAAAAATATGCTTATTACATATAATAAATATGCTTAATTTATACAAATTAAGCAAAACCCCGCGTGGACCGATTATTACTATAACCGCATGCAGGGGCAATGATGGTACATGTACGGTGAGGTAAAGTTGTACAAGCGTCTGTGATCATGTTTTATGGAATTTTGGCGCTTTACAAGTATGTTCATTATTATATCTTAGGTAATCAAATGGAGGTCAGCTTATATGAGACGCATAACTCACCACTTAGTGTCATTGGGGTGACAAATTGGGCCTTATAGGTCAGGCAATTTAATCAAAACCGACAGAGAAGCGAACAATCTGATTGGGTGGGTTATAGTATTCATTAGTTATATCCTTTCACTGGTTGATGACATATTGATATTTAATGTTCAAAGGAATTCAATTATCAAAACGTCACTTGTCACCAGATGAATCCTGGGAATTAAGTGGTTTAGCACTGGCCGATGAGAACCAGAATATAGGCAATTATAATAATGAAAGCTCACGGGGAATTGTGACTTTCCGGAGTTCCTTTCGCCAGATGTTGAAATGTCCTGGCAAATATTAAACTCATGAAAATGGCGGTTTGCATTGCTGCCCCCCCCCCCCTCCTGTCGGGGGACTTCATCAAAGAGAAATCGTTTAGGTGCATAATATCGTTCACCTTTCCCCAGGCGGGGAGCTCATCATAGGCAATCGGGTCAACACTTTGATAAGTAGTCGGTCAGTCCTTTTGGATTATTCAGGCTCAGGTTGAGAGACTACTAAATAATAACAGTATTTATATAATGAAGTGTGATATGGATCATACAAATACCCTCTTAGGCAGTTCTACAGCTAAATTGCACATCGTCGCAGCGTCGCTCGTGTATGCAATATGAGAACTTCTGTTTGCTAATACAATTACAGTAAACATACAGACCAGGTAATCACATTTACACCATGGGAAGTTCACTTTCGCGAAATAGGTTGTTGTGCCAACATTCCTACGTTCCAATGTGGTTTACCAAAGAAGGGGAAATGTGACAAGTGTGCATTAAGAATCATCATTAGGTGTTGTTGTGAACCGTACCTGTCTTCAGGTAGTTGAGTATTATTTTAAAATGTAATTCAATGGAGTAATTCAAAGTGTTGCAATTAATTAGACAAGATCCAAGTTGGAGGATTCAAATCACCCTGACCCCATGTGGTCATTCGGTCAGGGATCAATGATACGATTGTTGTAACGTCATTTTGCCTTAGTTTCGGAGAAGCCATAGTTAACATTGTGACTTATCGGAAATAATTACCCAAAAACAGATACGGTACTGTGCTTTTTTTCTGGAGATAAAACTCAGACTTTATCAAGTCTCGTGCATTCCTAGTATTCTCTATGCGAAAAGAGATTGCTTACAGTTGATTACACCAGTACTGGAGATACGGTACGCCGTACACCGTACAGGTACTATCCAAGGTGTGGGTTTGACTAAACAGACATGATGTGGATATTGTGGAAACTCAAATGACCAATAAAAACCTTGTTAAGAAGTGCAAATCAGCTGGTATAATATACCTTGTCTACAAAACCTTGTTTTCGGCACTCCATCTCTCCGTTTCATGCTAACACAGGACCCGTTCATGAAAAAACGGTTGAAATGTCTTAATTCATCTGATGTGTTCTTTCTTAGTCCTAGGAGGAGGATATTACTTTATGCCTAATATCCAAACCATCATAAAAGCACATAACACCGTGTCATTGCGCATAGCAAACAAGGAACCCCCTAGAAAATGTGTAACTGCCGCGACAAGGATTCGTGCCCCCTCCGCGGGAAGTGCTTAACCGAATTTGTCATATATGAGGCTACCGTGACAACTAATGATGCATGCATTGCATACATCGGCCTGTCAGGCGGCCCATTTAGGCAAAGGTATAATAATCATATCAAATCATTTCGTAATATAAAATATCAGAAGGAAACTGAGCTTTCTAAATATGGGGATTGAAAACTAACCACCAAAACTTTTTATTCCACTGGGAGATCGTGAAAAGGTCAAACACAAAGTCACGCAGCTCAGGTATATGTAATTTGTGCCTACAAGAGAAGATTAAGATTGAATAATCCAGACAGAGAACCTAATTAACAAAAAGTCCGAGCTCGTCTCAACATGTCGCCATAGATATAAACCACCCAACCGCGAAATGAAGGGGGTGTGATACGTGTTGAACATATTGTCCCTTAGTATGCCGATGATCGCGAATGCCTGAAACCGGGGGTTCCAGCTACTAGTTGTTTTGTATAGTATTCTATATACCATATGAACTGTTACTACTTCACTGCACAGACTTCCTATAAAAAATAGGGGGGTGAGGGGGGGGGGTAGTTGCCCCCTATATTTTTTTAGAAAACAATAGAGAACATAACCAAATGTTCATTTCTCCCCCTAGAGAACATTCCCCCTCCCCCCGATTGTTTTCGCCCCCTCTGGGTACATGATCTCGCCATGATCCTGGGTCAGCTCGATTTAAGTTGTGTAAAATAAATAAATAATATTCCCTAGTTAGCTCCAGATAGTCTAGTCATTCATACATAACTGATTGATGAATTCATCACTACCAATAATTTTTCTGTACATACTTACATATGAAACCAGCGATCACAGCCGTCACACCGTACCCAGTACTGTAATGCACTTCATGCACTAAGTTACAGCATAGGGTGTCACTTGTTTTGAACCTGTTTATACATCAAGAAGAACTGTGATATTGGATTAAAGTCCCAGTTGGCATTTGAAATGGGTTTTGAAAGGCAAACATCGTAAGTCAATTTAAATCCCTTCTAAATGAACTGTGAAAAGTTGTTTGGAGGAAATAACAGATTTTTGTGAGTTTGGAATGTGGCACAAACGCGGGTTGTACCCGTAATGCGCTTAATATGTCCATGTCTGTAGCATATCGTTATAACTAGCTAGAGCATATTCACTGACATTATAGCTGAGCATGTGTAGTACAGTAAAATGCACAGAGCACACAATACAGTACAGTACGCGCTTGCATAATTATTGACAAGACTCTGCAAAAATGTGCGAATTTCATTCAACCAGAGATCTTGAACTTACATTTTCTCAACGAAGATCATTATTCATGGTATGAGAGAGGCATAGAAGGTCGTTTCTTTGCACAGTTATTCTATATATTTGCGAATTATAGCAATTCGCTTACCTATGCCAGCTGGTATGTGCTTGATTATGGAAGGCGGGTGGTTAGACCGAGCATTGATGTAAGTAGGCTTGTCGTTGGGCTTACGATAAGGTTGGTAGATACCGGAAGCAAGGTTAAGGTGACATCCAGGTAGTCTACCGATTTGAAATTGGTCTGGATGGTGATGCGCAAGCCAAAACATTGGAAAATCGTAATGATCTACTTCCTTATCCTGTCTGCCATGCTACCCGAACAACTTCTAATCACTTTTAACCCGTCATCCCTGTACAAGCCTATGCTCGCTACATTTATCTTCCTTTCTAACTCTTGCAGGACCAGTGGAAATGAGGGTTAGGGTTAAGCCGAGAGAAATTGTACAAGTCCATATAAACCTTGCACACGCACTAGTAATGGTTAGGTCCTATACTGGTTGTATGGACAATGTGTCAGTGCAAACTACACCGGATGTAGACCCATTTTGAAAATAGTCAACTGACGTTAATTTGGATCGTGATTATTCGTTCTCTAGCTCCAATAACATAACATCCATCATTTTTTTTTACAATTTAAACTGTAAATTTCCATAAGACAGAGGTGATTTTAGGGATAACTCATTGTATAGAGAACAAATTTGAGACAACAAATATTGAACACCCCTAAACAGGACTACATGAAATTCATGTGTGTTGTGAGTGAGGCGGTCAATTTGAAATGCACAGTTAGTTAAACAGACTCCGCTTCTTTCTAGCAGGGGTGTGGAATATCGGGGCATACATGTTTGTATTGCTCTCATTCGTACGGAAGCTGTAAGTAAATTCCCACTCAAAACACACTGGATTTTATCACTTTTAGAGGACGTGATCAATAAATGAGAACAGAAACTTGTTAAAGCACATATTCTCTTCATCCGGAGCACACTATTAAACTTTTTTGTTGGCAGTTAAATGAAAACTAGATGTGTGCATTTGCTACGCAAACACGTATATCCCCGCGATCAGTTGTTGATGAGATGGCCCCAAATGACTCAGAACATCCTGAATGTGGGGCGTAGGTGCGGATTGGGCGGTTTGGTTGTCAGCACCACAGATAACAACTTCATTGAATATCTAAATATTGTCAGGCGACGGGACCTTTGATGACCTAATAATAACCACCACTTTAGTGAGAACTAACTATTTTCAGCATCCACCAAGTTCTGTTCCAATCCGACAATTTTTTTAATTTCC
>JAODUJ010136773.1:0-11139 GCA_027564615.1 Psolus chitonoides | reverse complement strand
GTTTGGGAGACCATTCCACAAACGAGGAGCAGCAGAGGCGAATGAACGACTACCATAGAACTTAGTTGCGGGGCGTGTCGTTGTCTCAAGGCGATGCTCGGTGCCTCTCCCCCAGATGTGTCATTAATGAGGCCATACTGTAATGTCTCAATTGATGTGCTACTGAAAATTACATCTCAATTGTGAGCATGTTCAAGACTGAAGAAAAGATCATCGCAAATTCTAGTAGTGGTGAAATAATGGAAATAATGACACTTTATATAAATTATACATCCATGGGTATTATCTTGTTACCATATTGATTACTACATGTATCATTCAGTTTTATCATTCCCATATCTGGACCTATAAATGCAACTGTACAAATTTGTGCATGGAATCAGTCTCTTTAAAACCCATTTCTCTCACTTACAAGATAATTCAGATCACAGGAAGCACAATTCTTCAATAGAGGATATTCTCCATGCCAATTTTTTGAATCATGGTCTGTGACGTCATAAATTGACGTCATGCCTACTGTGTACCACAGATCCAGGATGTGAAGTACTGTTCGTTACGCAATCAATAGGATGTAGTCCGACCAATTTTATAATTCTGTGAGTCTGACACGTATAAACCCGAGCAATGCCAGGTATCACTTGCTGCATACCTGGATTTTTCAGCAATAATCATCGACATCAACATTTACGGTTTCATAGGTTTCCAACAAACATTACATTACAGACCATCTATTTTTGAAGTTGAGAAGCCTAGCCTAGGCAGGCTAAACTACACAACAGTGCAGTACATAGGTACGCCTACACGTTCACGAGTACACTAGCCGCACTCAGTACGTTAGGCTACAGACTGTTAGCCTAACGTTGTTCAACGTTGTTGTAGCCTTGCGAGCAATGTGCACTGCATGCAATACAGAGACTACTACGTCATCATATCGCATAATCTGTCAATCTCTGGACTACCAACATGGCCGCTGTCGCGCATGCGCATTGGGCTGGAGAATATCCCCCATTGGGTGGCCTTCTGTGTGCCGTCTGGGCTCGCTGTGTGCTATTGGCTATGCCGGGCTATATTACCACTGCGCACCGCTCGACCACCAACCGTATTGACTTTGTCTTTCCACTGGATGCTGGTAGAGTATTGGGATAAAGGGATGGCATGCCACACGGGTAACAGCTTGACCTCCTTAACAATTCGCCCAGGCACCATTAGAGTGCATCCATAATATGACAAGACTGATGGAGACATACCTACAGACGTCAGCTATTTGATGGGATGACAGTATAAGTTATTACCGTAGTCAGGTATTAGTGGATGTCACATTAGTTGGTCATTAGAAAGATCAACATGGTGACTATACTCTTGTATCATACGTAATTGAAAAACAACATTGGTTCAGGTTCAATTAATTTTTCGACAAGATAATGTTTCTTACCAACGGGATCTTGGTACCCCCAGAGTATTTGTTCGAACCCCTCACTCGGCCCCTGGTAGTACGCATCTGCAACGGAACAAAAACAAATACATTCCATAAATCAAATGGTGACTGGCATATAGGTATCATCAATAAAACCCCGAACTTACTATGTCTTGGATATAAGTTATATAAACAAAACGTAGGCCTATGGCTATATGCAACCCTTTGTAAATATATAAATATCATTGGCGTAGGAGTGTCAAAATGTTTTCGAATATATTTTTTCTTTCGAATTTCACAAATGAAACCCGCTGACCATTTACGAGGATCCAAAACTGAACTCAGTGGTGAAAGTCCCATCACTAAAGTTTATTTACGTGTTTGTTTAGTTCTCACTGAGCATCTGGCAATATTTGTGATGTCATATACTAGTTGCACGTAGGCTGGAAACATGACCCCTGTTCACATGGTGCAGTTTTCAGCCAATGATATTTTTTCACCAACGACATTATGAAGTTTTTGAAGGAATTTTAGTTGTACTATCGTTTCAGTTTAACGGGATATGTTGTACTATGCACCTTTTTATTCTCCAAAGGGTTGGAGTGTCTAATAAATTACGAATAAAAAGAAAGCTCTCTACATTAAGAAACTCAAACCTGTTTTGAACAATCAACTATTTCAACATGGATCATCATACCTACTCAGCTCATTTGAACTCTTGCTATGTATATCGTCACGGATAAATCCAGCTTGGTTATGGTTTATCTTGGAAGTTGAACACTGTTATGAACTAGAACTTACAACTAGATATGACTATATATGACTCATTTACTATTTGCAACCTTATTTTTCATTTACCCGAGGAGGAAGACGTGAATCTTCGAAAACGTTTGTAAACATGACTTTGATGAATAGTGTTGTGCTGTGTTGCTCATTTATTTGGTTCATCAAATGTACAACTCTCCCTAAACTAAATAACGAATTACTTTCATATGATTGTAATCTTGAAATTGAGTCCCTTTGAATTAATGAGACTTCATTTCGATACATAATTAACTTTAGAGTTATACAAGCAATTACAAATTCGAGCCAGAAGCACATGTGTGTTTCCTGGCAACTTTGCATATTTACATAAAATTTCGACATGGTAAAAATCTTGCTCTATTCCCTCAAACTTACACAATTTGTGCTGTCAGAGAGGTCAGTTATCTCCTTTTACATAATGGCAAAATCAAGCACAGATAGGTTAGGAAAACACTTCTTAACGGGCCAACCATTTTTCAGGGATTATTTCTTGAGGAGAAACACTTTTGGCGGATGAATATCAATCTAGTGTTGGCATGCTACTCCTAGTCTAATAAACAATTACCAAAGGTCGTACACAACTCTGGCCAATGTAGTTGTGGGTCTTTGAATGCCCATGGTCAGGATAATATTCCAGTTAATTGAACCTCACAATGAATTAAAAGATATATCCGTTAGTAATAACCCGGGCGCACGTTTGGATGGCACGTGATAGGCAGCATCCTCTCATGAAAACACCTTTAAATAATTAACAAATATTATCATATTGACATTGCCAAATAATTCAGTAGTGTTAAGAAATGGTCGATAGCTAATTACTTTACAAATACCAATAAACAACGAGCAACCAACAATCCGTCGTTTCAGAAATAATTTGCTGTTCGCAAAAATAAACTGATTCTAGGCTATTATGTCGTCATTTTCTATATCTCAAAATATTTCCCTTGAAATTGAACCCTCAAAGTGAGTTGAAAGTTTTGTCCAACTAGAGTTCATGATATCACTGTAGCAGGTCCATGGCTCTGGAATACCCTCCCAACACCCATCAGAGAAGCTCCCTCGTTAGCTGTGTTCAAAAAGAGGTTAAAACCCCATCTGTTCTTATGATGCTTGTATATTCTTTCGTTGTTTGGAATATTATTTTTTCTTCATTTGCCTGTATTGCGCTTGGATCTGCGTATAAGCGCATTATAAATATTTTATGTATGTATGATCAATGCGCTTTACATATATTAGGCCTATACCTGGTCATTGATAACTTGACAGACCCGCACACAAGTGCCAGTGCACAATTCGTTTCTGATAGTAAGCCGACAATTCGTTTCTGATAGTAACCGACCCACCAGCGGCACCACCGGTGGGCCGACGGCGGCGATTTGTCCATTGGTTCTGACGCGAAGCGTCGCTGAACTGACATATATCGGCCCAGCGCCGATGGCCCCCGCGGCGCCTGCGGTTGCCTCCATTGGGCTCGTTGTCGGTAATGTCGATGTACCGCCGTTGGAACCGACGTTAGGCCTGACAGCGAACCGGCTCAGTGGCTGAGTCGCCGATGGTGGATTTATGTACGCATACCAGAGCTCAGATGAATCCATCAAAAGATCCACACTCGCTTGTAAACACTATAAATTTGACGTGATAGTTTGACTACTACGCGTCTACATCAATTCCGTTACATTCCGGACATGCTGCCACAGAACCCACTTTGTAGTTTGTAGGCTACTGATGCATTATATAGCCTATTCCCTGGGTCAACTCCCACTCCGGGTGAACTCCGGATACATCGCACCCTGGGAACATCGCACCCTGGGAATATCGAACCCTGGGAACGTCGGACCTGGGGAACTTGAATCCTGGGAAAATCCAACCCTGGGAAAATTGAAACTGGGAACATTGAACCTTGTGAACATCGAACCCTGGGAACATCGAACCCTGGGAACATCGAATCCTGGGAACATTGACATTGCCCCTTAATTAGCATATACATGCAAACTGTACATCTGTACATCGAGTATATAATTCCCATTAAATGAAAATATACACCGCACCCCACCCGCTACGAAAAACTATATAGCTTAAACGTCGCCACCGCTTAGACACGTTTTTAGACGACTATATTTTTTCGCCGAAATGTTCAGGGGTCGGACGACCCCCCCCCTTCCCCCACGTAAAGGCCTGCAACTATGTTAGAATCTTCTCCATAACTCAAGAGATTCCTACCTCTTGTAGAACATCTCAGAATTTAAGAACAAACAAACTTTATTGTTACAGAACATTTCAAACCATGCCAGTAGCACTTGATTTCAACTTTATAGCATGTTCGGTTACCGAGATATGACTGTCTGAAGTTTGGTTTAATAAGAGTAGAGCCGCCACACCACATTTTTCCGATGTCAAAACCTGGCTATTACTAAAAGTGTTTACTTTCCCTTTGAAATGTAAATGCATATTTCCACCGTACACGCTCCTTGCATGTAAAATAAATCACTTTCGGTAAACATGAACTGCGTCCCACTGACGTAATACTTTCAAATATTAGAATGAATAGCATTCTGATTTGCGTGGTAAAGGTCGCCATAAATAACAATAGGTAACAAAAGGACTTTCACAAGACTAAGGAAATAACATCCGTGACCGGACAATTCGCACCCGGACAACTCGCACCCGGACAACTGGGTTAGGGTTAGGGTTAGGGTTAGGGTTAGGGTGGGAATTGTCCGGGTGGGAGTTGTCCGGCAACCATAACATCCTCGAAAATTAGTGTTGCCATTCTATTCTAATAATTACCAATTTTAGACAGTCCTAACTATGTAAGCAAACAAGCTATAAAGTCGAAATAAAGTGCCACTGGCATGATTTCCAATGCTCTATAACATATAAAAAGTACAGTTTGAGTAAATCTGCCCTTTAAGCATTTAAAATCCAACAATATCCAATGAAACCCATTTATTGAGGGTGTATGTTTTGGTTTATAATCATGGCAAGAAACTCAACTAGGATAATTATTATCTTTCATCAAAATATAGAGGGCGCTCACATGATATTGTTTAATTCACCGTGTACCTTATCAGTGTTTAATTCGACCTCGTAGTGAATGAACATCTGTGCCCCGTTCTCTATACTCTCTTGTGCTTAGCATGTCGGTTGGAACCTGGAGGTATACTTCTGTTTTCACCTCCATGGTTGGAGATAATGCCTTCTCTTTGGTGTCCACAATTTTGAGGCAACAGTGGGGCTGACGTCATTTGTGACTCACAGAGAGCAAGCTAGCGCCAGTGTTCATGCATCCATGATCACATGGCTTCAACGTTCCCCGATAGGCCTTAGTAAATTAGTGGTATCGTAGCGCAGTGGATTTTAGTGTTTCGCTTGTACTATAACAAGTCCCAGGTTCAAATCACACCCAGTGTCTGCCTGTCGTCAAAAAGCTGTACGGCAGTTGTTGGTGGTTTCGCAAATTTCTAATTTCATCAGAAGGCTGATGGTTGTTCGTTGTAGTGGGAGAGCAATTAATTCAGAAAAACATTGGGTTCATTGGTTAGGTTCGACACGGCTGTCCTGCAGTGGTGACGGTCAGGTCGCTACCACTTCTCTCAGCATTTAGGAATTTGGCTAAAAGCTGAGAGTCCTACTCACGTCAGTCGAATGGGAACGTTAAATGGCGGTCCCCGGAGCAGGATGGGAGTGTATGGTTACACGCGCGTCTGCAACGTTACCCTCTGAACACTGTTCGAGAGGAGGCGAGCTATCGCTGGTGTTCATCCATGCATGATCACACTTGGCTCCAGGGTTCCTCGACGAGCCATAGTTGGCTTCCTGAACCCATAAATAACTACACTGAACTAATAGGTCTAAATCGTTAAGATACTAAACTGAATATATCACTCACAATAGGTCCAAATTTTCCAGTCCTTGCACGATGTTTTTATCACGTATTTCCAACTCGGTAGATTGGATCAACCTGAAACAAAGTCCGATAATATTAATCGATTGATTTCGTTTTCATAAATGTTTCATTAATAATAATTTATTCAACATTTATAAACCTTCAGGTATAGCCTAGAATTATGACACGTCCTAGGTGTGAATTCAATTTTGCGGAGAGAGAAGGCCGGAGATGAGGGATGCCGGTCGTGAAAAAACAATGCCCGGATCGAGAGGCGAGCGCCGAAAACGCGAAGCGCCAATAGGGAGGGTGGTATAAATATGTATAATAAAACACCCTTAGATGCGTTTTACTGGAATGTGGCCGTCAGGAATAGTAGGCCTACACCATGAAATGTCTTCTGTTCGCAGTTTTATTGTTAGTTGACAACGTGTATTATCATCCTTTGATCTTGAAGCTTTTTTCCTTTGAAATTAGATCATCATCACAAAGAATCAGATAATCTGACAGTATAAACTCGACTAGAGGCTTCCTCAGAACATAATAATGAACATAATAAATAACACGCTTGAAAAGAAGTGCAGAGAAATTATGACTTGGAGGCTTCAACTCTTGATAAAGTCGGTAATGTAACCTACATTGTGTAATCATGTAATGGGCAGTATAGCTAGAAAACATGGAACTGACTGACTTGTAGGGGAAATTACGACCGGGCTACACATTAAAAAGAGTATACAAGTTGAAAAAGAATATTCGCGCAAAACGTGCAACACTTTGAGTCTTTATGAGAGGGAGAAAGTGTAGCAAAACAAAAAAAATGAAATAAACTAAAACATTGCGCGCGAAAACCGCAACACGATGACGAAATGCGAAAAATGATAAAATGACGCCAAAATACTGCCCAAATAAGGTGGTAGTTTCTATTAGAAATTTGGGAGAAAAGTGCACGTTTTGCCCTTCATCCACAACCCTGATATTGAAAGATCTCAATATGATAATGGTAATGTGGTTTTAATTTTAGGTCTTGTATCAACGCGATAGCGTTATCACATGACCTTACATTTTCACTCATGGTCATAGGAAACTTGTTAAACCCACACATTTTTAAACCCACACATTCCAAGCTGTTCGCTCCGGACGCACTGTACAGTTTGCCACTTTATCGTTTCCCCGGGGATTCCAATAGGAGCAGCCACAATACAGCGCCTCGCTTTATGTACAAGTAACCTCGCAGGTCCCCAATTAGCACCTGGGTAGAGAGAGGCAAGGCAATTGAGGTAAAGTGCCTTTCCTAAGGACACAACGGAAAAGCTGGTACAAGGATGATTCGAACTCGCAGCCTTTCGATCTGTAGTCCGAAGTGCTACCGACTGTGATATTCTCTCTCTGATCTCATTATAACAAATAACAACATTTTGCTCTCATCTTTTCGGCTGAAATACAAGCTCGCTGAGCTCCTTTAAGAACAAAACACAAAATAATTAGTTCGCGGGCTAAAACATGAAAAATGATTGATTTTACTTACAATTTCTCTAAGTGACCGTTATAAGCAAAGGTGCCTCCTTCAATAAACTTGAGTGGATTACTACTCAGATCGCTGCGAGTAAAGAATAAAAAGGTTTATCAACGTCATATGAATAATGGTCAATCCAAAAATCTGAAAACCTAATCTACACTAAAATCTAAGAAATGGGTGCCACCATTTGTAAAAAGAAGCCGATCACTGTAATTAAACAAGACTGCAACTCGCAGTGTGATTCCTTGCCATAATAATTGAAATGAACACATAACAAGTATGATGTCAATTAAAAGTTTGGTGTATCAAGTTATGGTGTTAAAGTTATACAAGGTTTTCACAGTTTTCGACCTCTGTTGACATTGGACCTACACCCAAAAACAATAGGAACCAAGTACTGACCGTGGTGAATATGTATACCAAATATGAGCTCGGTTGAAATAAGCCCTATCAAGTTGGTGAGGTTACGAGGTTTTCAGTGTTTGACCTCTGTTGACCTGAGGTGACCTTTGACCTCAACCAAAACAACAGGGTAGCATATACTAACTATGATGACCACACATACCAAATGTGAACTGAATTTAAGTTTGCCCTATCTAGTTATGGTGGTTACAAGGTTTTCAGTGTTTGACCTCTGTTGACCTCGGATGACTTTGACCCTCTACCAAAATCAACAGGGATCAGGTACTGATTATGGTGAACACACAAATTGAAGTTTATCAAGTTATTGTGTTCACAAGGATTTCGCAGTTTTGGATCTCTGTTGACCTCAGTGGCCTTTGACCTCTACTAATAACAATAGAAAGCATGTACTCACTATGAGGGGCATACACACCAAGTATGAACTCAATTGAAGTTTGTCTTTTCAAGTTATGGTGGTTACGAGATTTTCAGCGTTTAACTCTGTTGACCTCATTCGACATTTGACATTTGACTCCGACCAAAAACAACAGGAAGCATGTACTAACTATGATGATCACACATACCAAGTATGAACTCAATTGAAGTTTGCCCTATCAAGTTATGGTAATAATGAGGTTTTCAATGTTTGACCTATGTTGACCTCAGATGACCTTTGATCTCAACCAAACAGCAACAGGGAGCATGTACTAACTATGATAATCACACATACCAAGTGTGAACTCAATTGAAATTTGCTTTATCAAGTTATGGTGGTTAGACAGTTTTCAGTGTCTTACATCTGTTGACCTCGGATGATCTTTGGCATCCACTGAAATCAACAGGAATCAGGTACTGATTATGGTAAACACACGTACTAAGTATGAGCTCAATTGAAGGTTGTCCTATCAAGTTGGTGTGTTTACAAGGATTTCACAGTGTTTGACTTTGGTTGACCTTTGTTGACTTCAGATGACTTCTGACCTCTACTGAAAACACTAGGAACATATACTTACTATGAGGGACATACAAACCAAGTATGAGCTCAATTGAAGTTTTCCTCATCAAGTTATGGCGTTTACAAAGTTTTCAGTGTTTGACCTCTGTTGACCTCAGATAGCATTCGATCTCCACCGAAAACAGAAACAAACATGTACTCACTATGTGTTATCCACCACCCAAGTGTGAAAAAGATCCGACCTTGCATTGTTCAGTTATCGTGTTTACAAGATTTGTCACACACAGACAAACACACACAAGCACACACACATACATACAGACCTGCGTGACTGCATATAGTCATTTTGCCTCTGGCAGGGAATAAAAAACACCTACATTCTGAGGGGCACCTACCTGTAATTGTCACTGCATGATTACTTCAGTACCGACATGGCACATTCTTGGTAACATATAGCCCTGGTACCTAAAAGTTTTCTGACATAATCTTTGGCCCAGAGGCCAAAGGTCAACATCCTCTACTTAGGTCCTTTTTGGTCCCTAATTATTATTGCAAGAACCGTAGGAGCTACGATGACAAAACTTGATGGATATAGTACACATTTAGTGCCAACAATTTTGAAGGTCATTTCAAGGTCATCAAGGGTCATATGAGGTCAAATTAATATAGTTTGTTGGATTTTCATGAAACATGATAAATACTCAGCATTTGGTGCCACAAATTTTGAAGGTTATTTCAAGGTCATCTGATGTCAAATTAACAGAGATTGTTGCATTTTCATGGAACTTAGTGGATGTAGTCAACACTCTGTGCTGAAAATTCATGCAGTGCTCGAAGATTCGCATAACATGACATTTGCCCTCCAGCAAAAAAACAGCAAAGGAATTGTATATTATGAGGAACATACATACCAAGTAGCAGCTAAATCCAATTCAGCATCATGAAATTAGACTGCATACAAGTAGTTTTTTACAGCTTGACTCTATTGACCTCAGATTACCTTTGAGCAATGGTCAGCAACAACATCAGGAAACATGTAAACATTATGTGGAACCTATACACTGAGTCGAAGCTGAAACTGTTCCGATTTCTCCGGAATTGTCTTTTTTTTTAATTCATAGTCGTAAAAAAAACAGAACATTACGGTTTTGAACAAATGTTTTTTTTTCAAAGAGGTGGAGGTCTTCCAGCAACTCAGTGACGTGCTCATATTAACGATATTTTAGTATGTAAATAACCAGATTACTCCATTTAAAGGATGAATTGTCGTTCTCAAAATATCCTGGTAGGAAGTATGGTATGTTAAGATCGGGAAGGGAACCTAGCAGGTGAGTTGCCGGGTTTAAAACAAAAACGTGCAAATCAGCGGTACGGGCTAGACGCGTTCCAATCTCTGTAGATCTCTCTCTGTAGAAGCTTTGCCAAGGATAGCACCATTTTGCATCTAAGCTACCTAGCATAACCAAATAAAATGAAAGGGAAGGAGGACGTCTCCTCCCCTTAGACCCCTCCCCCAGAACAGCGATTTATAAATGCTGCTGATGTTCCTTTTCCGATTATTCAATGTTGACAGTTATGTAATAGCTAGTAGCACCATCGAGTTAGACTTTGGCTACTATTGACCTCAGATGACCTTTGACCTCAAAATCCCTGAACACCCCGGAGGCAGCACTACTCAGGGATCATATGACCAACTCTCAACATTGTACCATATACTCGACAGGAGAAGAAGGCGTTTAAGTCAGCGTTCTGCAAAACTTTGAGAAACTCTCGGCCAATCGGAAGCGTCCCAACTGCCGATCGCCGGACAATTAGCCTGAGAGAACATGGTTTTCAACTGTTTGTTTGATGACAATTGTGTAATGAATATAGGTGATGTACGTATTAGTACGGCAATGGCACTGAATACATGGCACAAAACTTAATGACTGCGTGCGGGCAAAATTATCAGGAGTTTACCGTGTCCGATATTTGGCACAAATGGAGGCATCACGCGGTTCTTAGGCCTATAGCACTAACTTTGTTAGTGGTGCGGCGATATGGGGGTTGTGGGTGAACCCCCTAGCGTGGGTTAGAAGTGGCATAGCCCCGCGTTGGGGATCAGGGGATGGAGCCCTCGCATTTTCATGATCCCAAATAGTACCAATGGTACAAGATCCAGG
>JAODUJ010136663.1:0-11141 GCA_027564615.1 Psolus chitonoides | reverse complement strand
TTATAATCCGCATAGGCGTATGGGCTCCAGTCTGCCAGGGGAGGGGGAGGGGGGGGGGGCAGCTCTTGCCCGAAAAAGTTAACATTTGCTGGAATTTCCATAAAGGTTAATTTATCTCAACATTCGAAAGCTTCGGCGATGAAGGACAAAAGAGGGTGAATAGTGCAAAAGTCACAAGATTTTGCCCACTTTTTTTCAGCTCAAGAGGAAAGGTTTTTCAAGTGCAATTTTGTTTTTCATTTCTCCCCCCTGCACGAAAAATTAGCCCCCCCCCCCCATCCCTGGCCCGTACGCCTATGGCGATCCGAACGACAAAGATGCAAAGTTTTAGTTTGTGACTCAGCAAGGCACCGAGTAACTGTCTAATATTGTGGCGCTGTTTAGTCTTTTCGGGACGATACTTAACAGGATGTAGTTTCTATTTGAACTCGGGCATTCAACATTCAATTTTCGCAAATGTCATATCACTCATGATGTTAATTATTGCCTACCGTAGCATAACGATTTGTTTTTCTCTTTATATATGAAACCTGTTTGGCTTCAATTTGCTTCATTTGTTCTGTTTCATTAATAATGAATATTATTGTGTCCTTCAGGAGGTAAGACAGAAAAAATGTGAGTATCCGTGTCGTTCTCCATATTAGGAATGTAAATATTTCATGTTCAAGTTCAGTTCCCCTTGAAATTAAATATTTAATAGTATAGTGTTAATATGATATCAATGACATTGCTATTTCTATTTAAGAGGCTGATACTATCAGTTTGCAGGTGATCTAATAAAATATACAGTAGTAACAAAGGTGGTTCAAGTTCATCTTGAACAAATGAATTATTGCTATTTCGGGGCAGGAGGCTGGTACGTACATATCTGAGGTACTAACATTTCTTTAGTAACAAAGGTATTGCAGATTCATCTTGGTGAATATTAATTACACCGTTATCGTGTCGGACAACAGTTGGGGAGAAAGGCGGAAACTAATGAAATTAGATTTACGTACGTCACTTTTACCCACTTCGGGAGTAAACTTATTATTCATAAGTTCGCCATACTGTTTTCGATGAAAACAATGAGGTAATTCGTATAAACCTCTCCAAAGGATCGTTCGAAACATAAGTCTTCACAAAGAGAATTTACTAGCCTACATAAAAGCCACGGTATGTTTAATAGTCCACCACGTAAATTCGGGGAAAAAAGACAAAATATACCCTCACATCTTACGTCGTATGTAGACCCCGTATAGTCGTATACTTACAGTGTGATAATACCACTGAGACCCCACACACCGCGGTGTATGTTCACACCGCTAATTGAAGAGGTCATAAGTAGGCTACGTGGGCTGGTGGAATTCAAAGTGTGACCAGCCTGCTAGGGCAGTAGGCTATCTATTGTGTGTTTAGTGTTGGTATATTGCTACAGTAGTAGCGGGCGATTAGCATTTTAAACCGTTGCATTCACCGCGTTGTTATAGCGCGTGGAGGCCGGCTGTTGAACGTTGTATATCATGAAGAATATACGGTAAGTACTGGCCGACACTATAATAAATATTGTCACATATCTTAAATCAATCCGCAAAACACTGTTACCATGTTATACGCCACAGGCCTACTCGCTGCAAGTGTGTTACATAGGAATTTGATCTGAATTACGGCTGGGTATTAAAACGGCTGTTAGACGAATGGCACTTATCTTTCCGCAATGACGTATCACGTCATGAATAATAAGTTTTCACCCGAAGAGGGTAAAATCATTTTCATTCGTTTCCGCCTCTCTCCATAACTGGACTAGTAGGTGAGCTTGAACAAGGCCCCAGACCATTCAGAGTCAGAGTGACGTAATCTTTTTGATTTTCTTCGATAACGTTTTATTCCAATCTTCCCGTTCTAAAATAGTCAGAAATTATCTGATTCGATTCTCGAAAAATTGTTCTAACGATTCTGGTTAGTCTTCATACCCATTCCACTGTCGTACATATGCATGATTTAGTTAAGGTAGTCTTCTACTTCAGGGGTCAGGGTTGAAATCTTAAGCGTGCTTTATACACTTGCTCCGTCCAAAGCTGTCCTGTATGGAAACGTTGAGGGGCCGTCGCGATGTTACAATCCCACTCTAATTTTCTGCAAAAATAACGAATTGTTGAGATCTTGTAACTCGATATAATTCGTCAATGTTCTACAAAATAACGAAGTGTCGAGATCTTGTAACTCGGTAATTCAGTAATTCGTCATTTTTCTGCACACCGCTAAATTGTTGAGATCAGATAACTCGGTACTTCGTCGACTTGTTTTAAAAATGTCGAGATAATTATATTAAGATTGGTGATATCGCTACGGTGTCAGCAGTTCTGAAGTTGTTGTTGCGGATGGTCTCACAGTTTCCTTGTGATGGTAGTGGTTGTCTTTGGGAAGTAAGGTTAATAAGCCAGTTTGATAATTGGATTATGGGAAAGGTCACAGGATCACGGGGGATACACAACGGAACCATGGAGCTGAATAAAACTAGAATGCGCACGACGCATATCCCCAACGTTAGGCTAGTGTTCCAACCAGGAGTAACTGCTACGCGCGCGTCCCGGGCACGAACTACGCGCGCGTCCTGGATGTTCAACTTATTATAGGAAATATTCGTACAACCATGACGCGCACAAGAAAACGTTCATGCGCGCGTATGTAGCTAAGAAGGCAACTTCGAAGTTGCCCTCTTAGCTAATATAGGTTTGTATGTATGCTTGGTGATCCTGTGTGGAACGCGCGTGCAGACCAGTGCCCTTTCTAGTTTACTATATAGCTCTATTAACGAAACGAAACTTATAACTCACGCAATCAGCATGCGTGTTTCACTCCAGCTGCATGCACCAGTAATTATGTATATGCTGGAGCGTAAGACACACGAGGACGTGTACGCGCCGATATCTGGCCGTGAGTACGCGCGCGGATGGTTAATTTATCCCGCGTAATTACCTACAATCCTTTGCGTGATTGAATTATCGAACTGGCTTATTGGATTTCTGCAGTAATTACGAACAGGTTACCACCAGCTCTCTCAGCATTTACGAAAATGGCTAAGAGCTGAAAATTATATTCTCCTCCGTCGGATGGGGTAAGTCGGTGGGGTGATCAATGTCAGTCTCTGGAATTATAACGTATAATATGACAAAATATCGCACCTGGTTGCTTCTAATGACCTTTGCCTGTCCCATTGTTAACAAATTTCTCAAAAATAACCACTCTCTCCAGACCCTTACCCTCCCAGGACGGGCGATCAGAAAGGGGTCGATCTTAGCAACCACTGAGATGTCGAAGGCTCTAATGTTACGCCGCTGGATATATCCCTAGTGTGAGGCAAACTAAATCTACCGCGTACATCCTCGGAGCCCCACATTTTATGGTTAACTTCTTACAGGGTACGACGGACAGTAAATCTGCCCGAGTTGGCACGAGGAAACGTTACAACTCTCTTTGAACACAATTACTGCAAGACCATAAAAGTTACTCTCAATGTCTGAAAACCTCAAATTGAGAAACCATTTTCGGCACATAATGAGCTATTCAATTTAATTCATCAATGGGATTAACAGCCTTGTTAAGGGGAAAAACCTGCAATTACCACATTAACACTTAGGCACTGGTCGTTTGGGTTAAATTAAATTCCAGCCCATCATTATAAAACCAACGGCCAACCGATATAACTAATCATTGAAGCAACGTCATCAGGATCGAAATAGGAAGCTCAATCGTTAGTAATAATTGAATTTCCCCCATAATGCCCCTGGCGAAGATGTATTTGCGGTTTGACGCGTACAGTCTATCAACCCTCTTAAGAACTAAAAGTTAACTCTACATATCATACGAGGATAAGTGATATCACCACAAGTTCCCCGCGGGCGATTAAGCCATTCACGGCTATCAAAAAGTGCTCTATGATGAGGTCACAGACGGAGTCACAATCGGTGTAATTGATCGGAGGGTTTTCAGTATTAAGTTATTATAACAAATAATTTCAAGTGTCGTATACAATAGACAAAATAGCAGTGATTAAAGTTCAATTTTAAATGAGCAGATAATAATATCGTAAATATATAAAACTGTGCGTTGACGAGGATTGTTATTATAGGCTATGACAACCCACTGCTGTGGCCGAGTGGATAGAGGCAGTGGCAATTTTTACAGTGAAGTCGGGCAGCCTGGAGGATGTGTTTCGCCCGTTCCGGGATCGAAACGCATCCGGGCAATAAGCAGATAGTATAGTGGGGTTTCCACGCAAACAAAATCCACATTGACCAAATTGATAGCCACTCGACGTGATAGTGTAAGTTACAAGCCATTCGGCTTCCTCCTTGGCGTCGCAAAACAACCTGGTATGTTTGTGTAGTAGCATACTCTAACTCCTTATCTCCCCTTATCTCCCTTATCTCCGAGTGGGAGCGGAATGCTAGCACACGCGTCTTTACTCGTTCACGCTAGCCTCGTTAAACAAAAGCCCCGCCTCGAGCTGCGTCCCGCTCTGAATGCTCGTGTCCCGCCACGATCCTCTATAAATTCTCCCTCCGTAGGTGAAGTGTTAATTACCATATTTGGGACGTTTTCACAGCTTCCTGTACACCACATATACTCTTGTACACCACATATGCTCTAATTTGGTATTTTTATTACCAGTTCTACTATATTTAAGGGACTGTATGAACTGTATAGACATTATTGAAATTATAACATCTCAGCACCATTCCGAAATTAGAGCTCACATCGAGCAATCAACTTATTAATATAAATACATAGACTTCAAGAATGTTTCACATGCATCTTTTTATACTGTAGATTCAGCATATTCCAAAATATCAGAAAACATCTTGAACCATTATTTTCAGAAAAGTGCCCTCTATCAGGAGTTCCCCGTGTTTCCTTGAGGTTGGACCCCGAAATTCAGATTCATCGTCTTTTTAAATACCAGGAAACATCTTTAAACCTTGTTCTAAACTATATGTTATGCATTATATTGTGAGTTTATACATTTTTTAGGAAAGCGCTCTTTGTAGGAGTTCCCCATATTTCCCCGAGAATATACTGAAAAAAAACTAAGATTCAGTATCCTTGAAAGTACTAGAAACCTTTTTCCAACATCTTTCATTGGTATATTTTGTACTTGAAATTGTCCATTCATAAAACTTAGGCGGCCATTTGAGAAAAGCGCTCTCTAGTTAAAGTTCCACACATTTCCTAGAGTATGGACCCAACTATTCGGATTCAGCATCCTCAAAGCATCGATTTTCCATTTGTATCATTTCAAGCATCAACATGCTTTTTTCACTGATTTATACAATTTTGGCAGCCATTTGGTGAAAGACGCCCTTTACGGGAGGTTAGACCCAAACATTGGAATTCAGCGAATTGTCTATTGATAGGGATCGGTTAGTAGCATTTTGGGGGTTCTTTTGGCCAAAAAAACCCAACCCCAGCTTTTTTGAACAAATTGGGTCTTTTTGGCCCTGGGTTCTTTTGGCCCTCGGGTTCTTTTGGCCCCTGACCTTTCGTGACCTCGGAACTTTTAGAGGGTGCGCTTTCATAATAGGATAGGGTTATGGTATAATTAGGTTAGGGATCGCTTAGTAGCATGTCTGGATGAGCCCCTTTGGACAGTTTGACCCCGAATTGACCTCTTGAGGCCACGGGTCAAAGAAGCATCATATTAAAACAACTCAAGGGCCAACAGAACCCCCAAATCGCCAAGGCGGGATTTCATCTTGAGGGAGCTAATTTTGGTGAAATTATGTTTGGCCCCGTCCATCATGAATATTAATGAGATGAGATGTCATATCACTCACACATAGACTACACTTCATACCAATGCTACCAAACCAGGTTTCATCCAAATTGGACATACGGTACTTACGGATATATCAACATTTAAGGAAATTCACATTAATATTCATGAGACCAGTACCAAAATAAATGGGGTTCATACTCACTATGGGTAACCTACCCACCAAGTATGAGACTGATCCAAGTTACCTCCTTTGAGTTTGCCCGATCACGAGCTAATTTTGGTAAACTTAGGTTTGGCCCCGCCCATCATAAATATTAATGAGGTGAGAGGTCATATCACCCATACATATACTACACCTCCTACCAATACCACCACATCAAGTTTCATAAAAATCGGACATACGGTTGCGGAGATATCAACATTGATAGATTTTCACTCTAAGCCCCTCCCATTCATTAATATTCATGAGATCAGTACCGAAATAAATAGTTCTCATCTACTCACTATGGGTAACCTACCCACCAAGTATGAGACCGATCCAAGAGACTCTCTCCGAGGTATCGTGATTACAAGCCGGCGTCACAGACACACGGACAGACAACCACACACACGCGTGACTGCATAGATTCCTCTTGCCTCTGGCAAGAAATAAAAAAGTGGGGAGAATAGTTCCAAGGTTTAGTGAACCTGTAATTTTAGGTTCAAAAGTGAAAAACCTTAACAATTGGTACAATTTCTTCAGATAAGACGACGGCTTTTAGTTAATTTTACGTAGACAGTTTTCTATTTACTACAAACAAACAAGGGATCGGAGTACATTCTAAAGGTTTGGTCAAATTTTGGGTGAAAATATGCAATTTTTGTTTCAAAAGTTGAAAACCTCAACACTAAGGGCCTTTTGTTCATTGCCAAAATTGTATGTCCCAAATTCAGACATTGCATTGGTTAAGAACAAGCAAAGAAATTACAGTTTTCAGAGGTTAATATTTACTACATTTTGAATTCAAAATTAGACACATAATAACCATAGACTCAATATTACCGGCGCATTTTCTTCAATTGAAGATAATTATATAATTTTATAATTACATAATTATATAAATATAGTTATATTCAAATAGTTATATAAGTGTATAATTTTTGAAGATAATTATTTTATCATTTTATCATATTATGAATTAGATAATTATATAATTGTGCAAACGTAGGGTCACCTCTTTATATGGAGAAGTATTGCCGCCCACTCAAACCATTGCCATGGTGATGGCCTGTATGGAGATGGTGTCATATGGTAATGATAATTTCTTTCATAACCTTTGGCTAATGATGCAAAATGAATGCAAGTTATTTACTATTCTCTCACCCCATATCTGATATAGACATTTGCAGTAATGGTCAGTCAAATTAAAGTTGTGTCATGATAACACTTTGACCAATACCGAATTTAGCCTCCTGCGATAAGAAATTATCTTCTGTGCGAGAGAAAAGGTTCTCTAAATCCTAGTTTCAAATGAGCATCTAGCAACATTTGTTATTGTTGCACGTACGCAGAAGATCACGATTTGCAGGTCACTGCTTCCTTGATAAGAACCAGGTTATATCTGATGTCCTTCTTGGGAACCCATACGCAGACCGCTGACGTATCCTGACACAATATCAAGAGATACTGGCATCAAGACTGTATAAATTGGCAGCAGATATGATGGACGAGAGTCAGTGGCGTATCAGAGTGTCATCTATCTCGACTGCGGTCAAATAGGTGAGGAAGTGAGGAACATTTGTTATGTCAAAGTATTAGAAGTAATACATTTTGGCTCTTTGTGAGTCCTTGTAATCGATCTGCTTATTATCACAAGTTGAAATGTTATGCAAACGTTGCTCATGTTTTGAAGCAATATATTTCGCAACGCATGCTGTCATCTTTCTTCTTTTGTAGCGTACCCGATGTCAACCTCACACTCTTTCAATAGAACAGTTCGGAATTCGGTTCCGGATTGCATGAACGTTGCATTCTGGGATATCAAATCAGTGTTGCCACCCCGGATTTCACTGCTATGATCTGCCGATTGTGTGATCTTTAATATTGGATATTCAAAATATTTGAAGCGGTCACACAGGTCAAAGGTCAACCAGGAAGTTGTAATTCCGAACTGGTCTATTGGAGAACCACAGCTTATTAGTGTGTGTTTTCAAATTATCATCCCATTTATATAATCCGAAGGGTGGTAGCTTGGTGTAGAGGTAAGAGTGAGCGCTTTTACACCGCAGAGTCTCGGGTGCAATACCACCTCGTGCCTGCCTTGTCAAAAGCTGTTCTGTAGTTGTTGATGGTCCCGCAATTTCTGGTTCCGCTGTAGTGGGAAGCAATCAGCTTCGGGGTTCTTAGGTTCAATGGATGTTTCGGCACGGCTGCAGGGCAATGGTTACGGACAGGTTACCACCACACTTTCATCATTTGGGAAAGTGGCTAAAGGCTGGATTTTTCACTCACGCCCGTCGGATGGGGACGTTAAATGGCGGTCCCGGGAACAGGATGGGATTGTATGGTTACACGCCTGCGTCGTTACCCTCTGAACACTATTCGAGAAGAGAAGGCGAGTCTTCGCCGGTGTTCATCCATAGGCCTATTCACATTGTCCGGGTTCCTCGATAGGCCTTAAGTGGCTGCACCCGTATTTATCCAATCAAATCTAACCTAATTAACATAAATTCTTTGCCCGGACTCATTATTCTGTTGCAAACCCACTGCGTGAACTGTAACATATGGCCTACCTGAACTTGACTGATATTTTACAACCCAATGCTTGCCTTACCTGCTTAGGCTTAGGTCACGCAACATGTTATGCACATAATGGTGAGGCCGAGTTAACTGTATTGATTTTACCTCGTGTGACCAACTCGACCAAAAATGTTCACGAATTGCTTAATTCAGCAAATTATGGAGCCATTGTATCCTAAATTATTGCAAAAGGTGTTTTCAAACATGTTACCAAAAGAAAATATTACAAAAACAATAAGTGGTGCAGAATCCCCACTCACTTTTGTTAAAATTTAGCGTTCTAGAGATTCTTCTCGTTGAATGTTCAAGATCCTGGATTTTTTAGAGCAGCGCTGCAGCAATAATAACACGTCGTGTAATCATTTCGTCAAGGTTACTTTGCCTTAAAAAATAAGGGCAGGTATATTTCCGATGTCTCAATATTTAGTTATGGTTTTATCGATCTCACGCGATGCCAAAGGGAAAAGTCATCGATAATGATCGATAATATTAAAAGTAGAATAAATAATAACTGTCAAGAAAGAGACTAGTAGGCTAGTAGCCTACTGTTAGAAGTAAAACATAGATAAAATAAAACGTGTTTTTATGAAGTTGGCAGAGGTTAGCCAGGGGTTCTACTTTCCAGGTAAAAGTAGGGCTATTGGCGATGTGTGACGTCATACACTCATATATTATAGGTGAGAACAAACAAAACACGCGTGTTATCTTCTCCGGCATTATGCCAATCCCACAACATAGACCAGACTCGGTTCTGAATATTCACATTTTAATTACTGGTGAAAACAGGGGCGGCGATCAGGAGCGTATATCTGGTACCACCCTCCCCATATTTTGGCCATATAGGTTTAAAAAAAAGTCATGATGATTTTCGGTATATTGTTTCTTTTTGCCAGAAAAGTGGTATTTCATGCGAAATATGGCCATAGGCGTACGGGACGGGGGTTGGGGAGTGTGTGCAGCCCCTATTCGGACAGAATAAACATTTTTTTCGGGCTCTTTCGAGCAAACTTGTGACATATTGTGATTGAATTCCTGTGAATTTTCTGGCAAAATTTATCAGCCCCCCCCCCCAATTGAAAATAGTCCCGTACTGTTATGAATATGGCCAATAGCGATTTATCATGTGGGTTGCAATTACACTATCTGAGGCCACTAGAATGTACCCTATCGTTTGGCATCCAGGAGATCCACCCTGGACACCAACAGGAGCATATGCTGCCCCTGTACCACTGGGTTGATGCGAAAGCTTTCGGGAAATCCACCACCAACCCCCGGTAAAAAGTTGTTGGCATATTAATCATGGTTTCGGCAACTTTTCTGTAACTTCCACTCCCGCCAAACCTTGGGCTAAATTTGATGTACGAAAATAGCCGTATTGAATGGGCCGAGGGGTTAGTGTGCATGTAAGTGGTTTTTCACCGGTTAATATTAGGCAATAAATGAGGCGCTCGTAATTTGGAGTGTCAGGTTTCAATCTAAAATGATGGAAACTCCGCAAAGTGTAGTGACAGACATATAACATTTTAAATTTCGTTGGTTTCGTTATAATGGGAGCAACATATTAGTAATTCACTCCGGGGAAATTAGATAGGTTTATTGGATATGTTTCGGCAGGGGTGTTCTGCAGTGGTGACGGACATGTTAGCCCCTCTCTCACTTGGAAAAGTGGCTAAAGGTGAAAAGTTCAATCGCGTCCGTCGTATGGGGACGTGAGCAGGATGTGATTCAGGGATTGTGATAGTTACTCGCCTGCTAACGCAGGTGTTCATCCATAACTACACATAGGTTCTTCGATGAGCCATTGGCGTAGGCCTAATTGGCGTATAGACAGGCTAGATCAGAAATCTGCAGTAATCCACTGACAGACTGGTCAGCTAATTTGCTTTTCCGTCACTGCTCCCAAGTTGTGGAATGCGCTTCCGAACCAAATCGTTAATAGTAGCCTACTTCCACAGCTTCTTTAAAAAAAAACTCAAAACTCATTTGTTCATATAATTTGTGTTGCTCGGTTTGTTACTGTTTGTTTTGTTCGTTGTTTTTCACAGCGCTTTGTATCCTTTGGAAAGAGCGCTTTATAAATGCAAATATGCAATTATTATTTATTATTATTATTTGACGTCATATGTGGGCACGTTGACCAATACATAGTCAGTTAATCTTACTTGGATGGTAAATTCTCTCATGGGTGCAAGAATGGGATGGCGTCCGATGTCTGGAACAGTTAAAACTGGAGGTTCCTTGATGAGTCATAATTGACGTGGGCTAATTGGCGTATAGAATTCAAAATCAGGAATCTGCAGTATAGCCGACTGGCCAGCTCATTTTACACTAGGCCTACCTGTGGACACGTTGACCAATACACAGTTATTCATACTGGGAAGTAAAATTCCCTCGTGGGCAAGAAAATGTCATCAACGGTATAGGCCTAATAGGGGATATTCTCCAGCTCAAGCGCATGCGCGAAACGGCCATGTTGGTAGTCCGGTGATCGACAGATGATGCGACATGATGACGTAGTATATTCTCGGATCAGTGGTATGACGGCAATTTATGACGTCACGGACTACCATTCCCATGATGCAATGTACTAAAAAAATTGCCCAA
>JAODUJ010136552.1:0-11142 GCA_027564615.1 Psolus chitonoides | reverse complement strand
TTTAGGCTAACTGAATGAAATATGCAATTAGGCAACATGATTGGCAAGTCATTCTCCAAAAAGTTCCCTCCAAGGCTCCACCCCGCCACCCATGGAATTCGGGATATATTGGGAGGGGGTGGTCTTTCGGCAACTCAGCCTCGGGGACGTGCTCGAATATCAACGATTTGTTTCAGTTGAACTTGATGCATTCCATTTTATTCTGGAGAAGTTACTCTAAGGAGGAGTATAGCTAAATCACAAAGCTAGGATCTATAGGCCTCCTGCTAGTCCTACAGTACAGTGCTACACTGTAGCCTACACGGTTACATTTTACAAATTAGGCTAGCCTATGCCCTGCAGCCTGGCACCAGGGCTCACTTGCGATGACCTGAACATTGTGGAGAAATAAAGGTCGGGAGAACGAAAGTTCATACCTGTGCCAATCTAGGCGTCTATATTTCTCTTATATATGTCTCTAATGTTCTAATTATTTGGTACTAGTTCCACGAACTGACTAGAATGGCTGTGATCTGCAGTGTGGGTCTGAAAAATGTTGGGATCAACCATAGTTTAATAGATTTGTTTATGTGTGTAAATTCTGAAAGCAAGTTAACTACATGCAGCCAAAATTGAATTGATTTGCACAAGTATTTTATAATCTTTATATTCTTTTAAATTACATGCACTGTCTTGAAATTGAATAATTCCTAAAAGTAGAGAAAGTGACATGGCAACACAGTATTTCTACCACTGGTAACCCACTAACTGATGAGTGCTGTGCAGCTAGGGCCGAGGAATATCTATAAAATGGTGTTCCCCGTGTTTTTCGGTAATGTTTTTTATGGAAGACTTGTCATGTGAAACTATGAATTTATCTGTTTATCACCATGTTTCTAATTAATATCCTGGTCCTGCCAATGCCTGACGCTGACTTACATGGCCATGCAATGCCAATAGAACTAGCCTAACTAGTTAGGCCAGGCAAGTCCACAATAGCAGACTGTGGTTCACTAGGTTACACGAACCTCCCACTGTAATACACTGTTGTGGACTATATATATATATAGTGAATACTTAGCCGTTCCGCCGCTTTATACAGCCCGACGGGTCGTATCAAAGCACGTATCATTACCCTGGTCATTGATAACTTGTCAACCCCGCACAATATGCGCAGCCCAATCTGTTCGATCCCGTCTCCTGGGGGAAATAGCATGCTGCCAGAGTCCAGCGCAACACTATAATACAAGTTATCTCACAGGTCCCCAATTAGCAATGGAAGTAAAGTGCCTTGCCGTAGGGCACAACGGAAAAGCTGATCAGTCGGTCCAGGGAGGATTCGAACTCGCAACCTTTCAATCAGTGGTCCGGCGCTCTACCAACTGAGCTAATCAGCCTTCCAGGCTAGGGCATGCATAGTCCATGAACTGGACAGTGTGTTATGCAAAGTTTCACATACCTCCGCCGCCGTAACATACTACAGTCGAGTTCAACGACTAGAGCATGCACAGCTGTCACTCGTATAGCCTACGTTGAGCCTAGGCTAGGCCTACATATAAATTATAATATTAATGGGGCCAAAGGCAAAATTGATCGCCCAGAAATTTGAAAAGTTGAGTTGATCAATTGGGAAAAATTAATATATCAATCAATCAATTTATATTTATATACCCCACTGAACAAATTGGATCACCCAAAATATTACTATCTTTTAAGATGGTCCAGGTGTAAGAAATTACATCATTTGCATGCGAGGGATGGAATTTGAATGACAAGACCTAGGCCTAACTCAGAATTGGGATGTTGTAGTCTGATATTTTTCTTGTATCCTAAAGTTCATGTCATGGGACATGCAATGACCAGAATCAAAGTTTCTATTGCATGGACATAAGCTTGAATTGCTCACAAAATTTACATAAAATTGACAGAAAATGTGGAATGGAGGTAAAATCAGCATTTTTGTTCATTTTTTGGGGTAAAATCTATATTTTTGGGGGAAAATATGGGTATTTAGACAGAATTGAAAAACTGAGTGACCGATTCCCTTGAAATATGGTAATGATGTATATGTCAGTACCAAAGCTTCAATTTATTACAAAATTTATTTAAATTTAATGGAAAATTTGGGGTAAAATTTATATTTTTGGATATTTGGAGGGGAAAATATTGTTTTTTAGACATAGATCCAAAATTGTATGACCAATTAACTTTAAACTTGGTAATGAGATATATGCCAGGACAAAAGCTTGAATTGCTCACAATTTTGTTATCAAATTAATACAAAATATGGAAAATTTGGGGGTAAAATCTATATTTTTTGGGGAAAATAGTGTTTTTCAGACAAAGATAAAAACGGAGTGACCGATCACATTTGAACTTGGTAAAGAAGTATAAGCCAGGATGTGGGGTGTGGTAGTCTGATATTTTTCTTGTATCCTAAAGCTCATGTCTTGGGAGATGCAATGATCAGAATAAAAGTTTCTATTGCATTTGTAAAATTAGGTAAGTATAGGCAAATCGTTGCAAAATCAGGTCAGAATTCAGTCTCCGCGTTTTTTGCACAAAAATAAAGATTTCAGAACGAAAATGGCCAATGCTGTGATATACCTGAAATTATAAAGTATCAATGATTGATAACAATTAACCACTCAGTCAGTTTGGATAAAAATCTCAAGGGGGCTGCAGTAAGCGAGCAAAGTGTTCTCGAAGGAGAGAATTTGGTGCGAGGGACAGAATTTGGGTCTTTTTCAATACGAGCTAGGGACAGATTTTCTGGTGGGGCCGGGGAAAACAAAAATCCTGTCCCCATTTTAGGGGGGGCAAAACAAAATTTCCATCCCCATTTTAAGGTTTAGTATTTAAAAAAAAAGCTGAGCTGAAAAAGCAATAATTTCCCTTGCCAACCGTCCCCATTTCGCATGTAAATTTTACTTTTTCCATGAATTACCTTACCTAGGGGTGACTAATTGGGGATTACAATAATACAATTGCCCCATAGGGATCAAAATGAATAACAAATCAATAACAGGAACTTGTTAAGGGGAGCTTGGATACAAATGCTATGAGAAGCACAATCATTGGGAATGAAAGTTATTCCAAGCCCAGATATTTGGATGCCCAGTACTCAACCATACAGTATGACTAAAATGGGGTAGAATGACCAATTAGTTGTTTGTAAATTTGGAGAAATATCTCAACTAATTCCCATGTATACAAACATTGGAAAATCTGTAACATTGAGGCCTGCACCAAGTCGAATAGAGTCAATATTGAATACAATGTAAAAGTATTATTTTCTTGTGGATCGGAAAAATAAAATGAGTAAGAGGGCAATCCACAGAGTTGCTGATCTCATCGCCAAATCATGTGCAATGTCCGTGAAGATATACTAATATGCTTTTGAATCAAATAATACAATTTTTTATCGATTTCCAAAAAACAGTAAAATCCCCCAATAAATTACCAAAAATATATATTTTACCCCAAAAATGTTCTTATTTTGTACTTATTTGATATAAATGTTGTAACCAATTCAAGCTTTTGTCCTGGCTTATACCTCCATACCAAATTTAAAGGTAATCGGTAATACAATTTTTGATCTTTTTCTAGAAGACAATATATATCACCCCAAAATAAATAAAATAATAGATTTCACCCCAAAATTGTTCACATTTTGTTTTAATTCGATACAAATTTCGTGAGCAATTCAAGCTCTGGTACTGGCATCACCAAGTTCAAAGGTAATCGGTCATTCAGCTTTTTAAAATAGTCTGAAGAACAACATTTTCTCCCAAAATACTAGAAAATCGATTTTACCACAAAAAATGAGCAAAAATACTGAATTCACCCCCGTAATGTCCACATTTTATATTATTTTGATCTGAATTTTGTAAGTAATTCAAGCTTCTGTCCTGTTTATATCTCATTACCAAGTTTAAAGGTAATTATAGTCACTTAGTTTTTTATCTGTGTCTGAAAAACACTATAATGTTTAGGACACAAAATTGAGGTTGAGAATTTGACTCTGGGCCAGGTCATACCAAAGACTTGAAGACTGGTACCTTCTGACATTTTTACATTTGGTGCTGAGCATTGAACAATGGAGGACAAGCTGGTATATGGCTGATGAGTCGTTGATGGTTTTGCAATTTCTGGTTCAGTCCATGAGCTGTACTACAGTTGTTGATTTCATTGTAATGAGAAGCAATTAATTTGGGGGAAATAGGTTCATTGGTTAGGTTCAGCTGGCCTGCAGTGGTGACGAACATGTTGCTACCACCTCTCTCAGCATTTAGGAAAGTGGCTAAAGGCTGCGAGTTTCACTCACGTCCGTCGGATGGGGACGTAAAATGGCAGTCCCGTGAGCAGGATGGGATTGAAATAGTTAGACGCCTGCCTCATTACGCTCTGAACACTGTTCGAAAAGAGAAGGCGAGCTATTGCAGGTGTTCATGCATGATCACACTTGGCTCCTGGGTTCCTTGATGAGCTTCAGTTGACTTCCTGAACCCATAGATAACTAAACTAGAGATAAACGGTGTCTAATGACCCTAACTTAATTGTGACACTAAGAATCAGACCCGGCTCAAAATGTGGTCCTCTGGAATTGGAATTGGCCCGGAATGGGACCCTCTGGAATTGGAATTGGGTCGGAATTGGGGTGTACTGGAATCGGAATTGGCCCGGAATGGAGTCCTCTGGAATTGGAATTGGCTCGGAATAGGTAAGGCGGAATCGAACACAGCTCTGCTACTCACCCAACCAGTCGATCACACACATAGGAGCCACCCTCAACTCCCACGACGGAGCAATTCGTACAACTCGGGAGCTGGTATCAACTTTAACCGACTCAATGTTGTAGGAATATGAGCTACAGTCAAGTGACGTCCAACAAAAAGAAACAACTCGATCAGTTCTTAAAATTGTACATATCGAAATTAACATGTTGATATGCGCAGGGACAAAATGTGTTATTTTTCCACTTTATCCACGACTGCGAGAAAATTGCTTGCAAATACCATACGACTGATATTTTCATCAAATGAGTTAGCAACCCCATACAGACTTGAAATTTGGCTTAAGTTGATAGAGAACACAATTCTCTTCTAAGCATTTTTGAGGTGGGGTTAGTATGGAGAATTATTTCTATAAAAATCTTCAAACTTTTGACATTTGACCCCAAAATGGCCAAACTATGACCTGTGACCTTGTTCACTTACAACATCCTGACATCCGAAATTACATTCAGTTGGCAATCCCTGTGGCCTGAGTAATTTCCAATATTATTATAAGTATTATTATCATTATTAATATTATTATTGCAACCCCAAAGTGTTGTCCATTCAGTGTTGGTTTAGTTATTTGCAAAAAATCATGAAAATATCCAAGTTTGGCCAAAATTTCCATCACTTTCACTGAGTCGTTTGAAAATTCATCAATCCCGAATCCTGTGCCCACCCCCAATAAATGTTATATCATTAGAAAGCTAGCAAAATAATTGAGCGATTTACCCAGGTTCAATAACATATCCGGCATGAAGTCAACAGTTATGAGCAAAACTTCCAATTTACTAGCCCAGACTAGACCAAAATGGTAGAATAAGGTAGCCTAACACACTAAGTCTATGGAAACAAGGACGCTTAGCTTTCACACTAATAAGGTGGACTCCAAAATAGATCAAAATTTTCATATATCCCTGGAATATCATGAAATAACTTAAAACTTAATGTGTAAAAACATATTATGTAATGTATCAAATGAACGGCTAACTTTGTGGAAAACATAAAATGATTTCATTGAAGGGTTTGTGACATACCAATGTTAAAGTTTTTATTGGGAATTCACTTTTGTCCGAAAATTGAAGAAAATTTATATTTTTGGTAAATAATTAACATGAATATTCATTGAAGCTCTTTCAAATGCACATTAGTCGATGGGAAATTTTAATATATGACTCTTTATTTAAGGATATCCAACTTTCCTCTAAAATAATAGCTCCCAAAAACTAAAACAGGTCAAAATGGCGGCCATTTGGACGCCATCTTGGTTTTCAGGCCTTTTGCAAACAATATTTGAGGGTATACCTCTGAAATATCGTTTCCTACGATACATTCTTGCAAACAACTTGGTGTACTTAGTTTGTACGGATGTGGCAGTTAACTCGAAAACTAAGCATGATATTTTACTTTAGAACTTCGCTTATCATGCGAAGATCAAATTAATATTTATTTTATTTTTTAGCAAACTAACCTCAGAAGTGTGCTTTCTAATTGCTCACATTGATAATTATGCTATTTTTGTAGGCACAACATCAAATGAAAATTTTAAATAAGCAGGGGAGACCGGCGACAAATGTAACACAGGTCAAATGTTACAGTGGTAATAACTTTTTGTAGAAAATGAACCCTTCATGCTTGGTGAGTGTATATATATACGGCCACTTACGCTGCAAGCCTACAACGGTGGTTAGATTTGAACAACACAAGAAAACGAGAGCTACTAACGAAAAAAATGTTTTTTTTAGTAAGTGAGTAAAATTATCGTTCGTGATTTCTTTTTAGCCAGAAACTAAATAGAGTGATAGGGAAAATCTGTCTTTGTTCCAACAGACCCTAATAGAATGTTGATATAAGCCTATAAGGTGTTTCGTTCCACTCATATTTTGGTTACTGAACATATTCCATGTAATACGCAAAATAACGTTGACTAAACCATGTAGGGTCAATTGTAACCCAGTGGTGTCTTATGTCACTACAATACGGTAACACAGAGATTGAAGAAGAAGAATTGAAAAGTGGCTGCTATCTATTTGGAAGAATACATACAACCTTATTGGTGGACATATTACAGTGGTATGCTTATCTCAACAAGTTTAATGACAACATTTTCCAGTCAAGTTGGTAATATTATATACGGCGTTTATTGCATTACTATTTTGTACTTCTATTTTCCGTGTTACTTCTATTTGAATTGGACATGTTTCCCTATAGCATGAAGTTTACAATACCATGAGTTATTTCATAGCAAGACGTATGGCAGACCGCTGTTACAATTGACCCATGCACTTGTAACAATTGACCCTGGCATTGGGATCAAATGTAACAATTGTTTGGTGTTTCAAATCGACCAGTTTTTCCTCGATTATAAAAAAGAGCTATAAAAAATTAACATCGAAGGTGTGTGCACACATGTATCTATCTACCCCATGCAATGATAGTAACAGCTATTGTAGGACTCATGAACTCATATTCAACCCTTCGTCACTAGGTTTTTCAATAAAACAGGTGTAGTAAGAAAGTCATTCCCACAACTGTATAATATAATCACATGTTTCCGTAATTTTGATATGCGTTAAGATGATTTTAAGTCAACTCTAGCCTGATTGCGCGGGCGCAGGCAAAATAACGTGATGCTAGTCCGACACATTGGGGTAAGCATAGTTACCATTCATAGAGTAGTTTGCTGCATGTTAGGCCTATGTGGAGAAGGTTTGAGGAATTAACAACGCGAGTGGAGCGCGCGAAAAGTCTGAGAACTTATAACAACCTGAATGGTCGGCCTCTTCAACATGATAGTCTGAAGGCAGCCGCACACTGCACCGACCCGACCTCGACACGACACAACTCACCCCGACTCGTCGGTAGTGAGTTGAAGGCAATCGGCACCCCCTTATCGGATCGGCGATGAGTCGGCGTATGGTCAGAGTGATGCCGCACATTTCCCCAACCGACGCCAACCTAATCCCGATCCGCTCACATTGGTACCGGTGTACTGACATCGAAAGGGCAATTCCCCGGCAAATTTTGAAACATATAGCGGGTGTAGTGAGCAAATCAATGCGAACTAGGCATTTATTTATTTTTATTTTTTACATATAGCCTACGGTTTCAATTTCTCTGCGTAGTGAAAGTCAAATTCCACCCCACCCCACCGACACCGAATTTGACTTCTGCCCAAACGTCACGTGATTTCTCATTGCTTCTTCATTGGTTGTCCATTGAGAATCGGATCGGCATAGCCCCGACGCCACGACGAATATCAAACATGTTTGGCCTCGAATATGAACGACTGTCGCAACGGTGTCACTTCACTGGAGCAAAATTATCCGCACACTGCACGGACTCGACTGCGACACGCCGGTTTTTCATCACGTCGGCGTCGCGTCGCAGTCAGGTCGGTGACGTGTGCGACTTACTAAAGTGTACGACTAAATGTGCGACTAACTAACGACCCTCATCTGAAATTTGAAATATAAATGGAATTGCAAAGTACATTTGTTAACATTGGTAAAATTAGTAACATGACATACATAATCAATTAAGGTTTCAAATCTGATTTGGGTTTCAAACACGTTTGTATTGGAATGAATATCTTGGTAACTCGTGCAGGCCAAACCGCAGTTCAACAGTTCAACAATTCAACAATGTTCGCGAAACAGATGATATTAATACAGAAATCAGCCTTCTGGGTTTGTTGTTGTTATTAAATTTGGATAATTATTTAATAGAAATCTGGAAAGGGTGGGAATATTTTGCGTTACAACCGCCATGGGTTCTACGCCCATGTCAGTTGCACTTCTCACATTATTTGACACATAGCTTATTATAAATGAAAAAAGCAACGATGAATCAAGTATATACCGAACCGAATTGTAACCAAAAAACTACGAAGGTGTTGTGATTACTTGCCTCTTTGAAGTGCAGTTTCAGTCTGGTATGGTCATTAATTTATTATATGTTTCATACTGCCACGTCTAGCTACCTGCTCAGAAAACATTGTATTGCTAATTTAATTGGTACCACCAGTGCAGGAGGACAAAATGCTAACATTACAAGTTTGAACAAAATCAGAAGTTGCAGCTAAATTGTTATGGAATTGCTCCTAAGCTCCGCCCACTCATAAATATTAATGGATGGTCATCAAAATAAATAGGGATCATCTACTCACCATGGGCAATCGCTGTACCAAGTATGACATAAACCCACCTGTTGAGATAGGGGTGTTACGAACAATTGTTTTCAGCGAAATTACATTTGGCCCGCCCCTCACGAATATTAATGAGATGCAATGAGTTACTAACCTACACATGTACCCCACATTTTACTAATGCCACCAAATGAAGTTTGAACAAAATCGAACATACGGCTACCGAGATATTCACATTTAAGAAATTGCTTCTTGGCCCCGCCCACTCATGAATGGTAATTTGATCAGCACCAAAATCACTAAAAATCATCTACTCACCATGGGAAACCCATGTACTAAGTATGACATCAATCCACCATGGCACTGTTGAGATAAAGTGGTTACAAGCTGTGTGTCCAGTCGCGTAGCGGAGGGGGGGGGGGGCATCGAGCAATGCTGTGTTATTCACAAACATTGCAAATTTTACCTCCAAAGATAACAAATTTAGCACCGGATCGCATGTAAGGACACTAAATTATTCAAGAATTCAAAGACCCCTCCCCCAGGACGGCGATCACACAAAGTTACCGCCTCCCACCTCGCTCTGCAAAATCCTGGCTACGCCACTGTTTGTGTCACAAATAGACTTACATACAGACAGACAGAGAGACAGACAGAGACATACACACATACACACGCAGTCATGACTACATGGATTTATTTGACCTTCGGTGACAAGTTATCAAAAATGGAAGGTCTTTTGTTGATACAATTCCGTAGGTCTATCATTACTAGTCACTTTCAGCAGCCTGGTATAGATCTACGGGTAGCTTACTACAATAGTGGATAGTCTGATGGACATAATGATTTGCAGTTAGTTACTTATCATAAGTATTTATCCTGATAGATTTATATTGATTTATTCCAGTGACTGTCATCAAGAACATCTGTCAGGTAAACCTTATTCACAAACAAGGATATTATCATAAATGTCTAATCTGTTTCCTTACTTGCATAACGTCTAGATTGATTTTTATAACGCCTTAAAACATTTATCAAGACTTCAAAAAATGTAGGGCCTGTGTTAGGCCTACGCCTCCCATAGCTGGAAACATGTGGGGTCATGACGCCCACGTACCCCACAGTTTCTACGCTCATGGTTTTGGCCCATATGTAATAGAACTTCGTTTTGTAAATTTGGCTGTGAATTTTAGATATGGACTTAAGACTTCGCCGTTATCTGGAAACCTTTAACAGAAATGAAGACAGCTGACAAAACGCGATTTGACGACTTATAATGTGATTTATATTATTGTGTTCAGCGATACTAGAGTATACCGGGAAAGTAATGACACTTCTTGGAGCGAACGCCCAAATTGTGCAGCTTTTATTTTCCGATAAATAGCCACTTCATTCCCCCTATTCACCATATGGGTCTGCCACTGCAACCGATTCGCTGATACAGATACAGCTGATACAGTAATACCAGCTATGTGTATCGGGACGCACTGAGTCAGGTCTGCGTCGATTCTCATCTGAATTGTAGGTAGCAAAACCTGAATATGCCCTCTGTGTATAACATTACTCAGTACATACCTGCACTACCAGCTCTCAATTCCATCCCGTCCGGACCGAAGAAGCTTATCCGCTCATCTCCTCTAGGTTTATCGCAAAACATTTCAATCGAAGACCCTGATGGCTGGATATAGCGTACGTCGGTTTTACAGGAACCTTATCATATATAATGGAAAAAGTACCGTATTATACAATTTAGTTTGGTAAAAAAAACCTCCGGGTGAATTATTCTATATTTATAGCTTGCTCAAATTTTACCCGATATGCATTGCTGGTACGATAACTACTGGAGAAGGTTAATAACACATAACATATGTTTGACCATGAATACAGTACTTACCGGTTAGGGTTAGCGATGTTAAAAAATGTTAACACACTCCGGTAAAACCGGCAAAAGCGATCAACCATGCAACAGTAATTATTGTATCAGCTATGTGAATCGGTTGACAATTTGGATTGGTAAAACAAAAGCTTCAGGTTAATCTACCGTAAAGTTCAGTCGGCAACCCCAATGTCCAACTATCAAGTTACGTTAATATGCAGGATAATTAGGCTTTCGTATTGTTAATGAGAATATATATTTTGCTGTTCCTGCTTTTACTGATTCCCTGTTAAGTTTACTCAACAATCAGACAATTCACAAGAAAATGTCATCGCAATTAAACCAAGACATGACCCGTGAAT
>JAODUJ010136441.1:0-11143 GCA_027564615.1 Psolus chitonoides | reverse complement strand
AGCGCAGTAGGTACTAGCTTGAAATGGTATGGTACTAGCGTACAGGAGAGATTCTCATGAGTCCCCACACCCATTTGTCCATTGTTCAATGCTGAGCACCAAGCATACAAGATCGCAGTAGGTACTAGCTTGACATGGTATGGTACTAGCGCACGGGAGAGATCCTAATGAGTCCCCACACCCATTTGTCCATTCTTCAATACTGAGTACCAAGCATACAAGTTCACAGTAAGTACCAGCTTGCCATGGCGCCCACTTGTTTGCTACTCCATTGTTCAATGCTGAGCACCAATGACAGAAGGGACCATTTTTCAAGTCTTTGATGTGACCAAGCCTGGACCTGTTGGCTGCAAGGCCGATGTTCCAACCACTGGTCCACGCAGTCTATTACCACACACATTGCATTCAACCTTGGTGCCCATTTTTGGCATGACTATGATGCCCTTCAATGCCCTCAGACTAAAAGAACATCAGAGCTTGTCCTAAAATACTTTCTAGGCCCAGCCTCTCCCCTGGTGACAAAACTTCTTCTCTAAATCTTGGGTTACTTCTGTTGGTTTAAAATAACAGGTTACATATGTCACAATAACATAAAACATCATCTTTTCTATATTTTGCTTGTAGGAGCAATATTCTCTCAGTGGTGGTTTTCAAATGGCACCCCAAATTCACACTATGGCTTCAAGTGCATGTACAATCGTAGCGGATATGTTGTATGTGACATGAATGAATTTCCACTCTAACAACAAAGGGATGATCAACTAAGAACACCCCTTAATAACTGCAGAAACTTTATATGATGGTAGTCAATATACCGTATATCATCTTGAATGAACTTGCAAGCTCCAACACTCTCTGTATAATGAGGGCAGTAGTTAACAAACTATACCCTGACTCTAACCTTATTCTCAATCTCAAAAAAACACATTTCTCTCTTTTTTTCGATAACCAAACAATTTTTTGAAATTTTGAAATTATTAAAAAAATTATTAAAGGACAAAACCTTCATTTAAAAGAAAACAAACGAAACCCAAATAAAACTAATACTATAAGTGTCAGCTAACCAAAAAGAAAAGAGTTGCATGTTTATACTGTTTGCCAGGAAGCATGGATCATGATTTCAACAGAATATATTTGGCTATACATATATTGGCTCTCCCTATTTATATATATATATATATATATTTTTTTTTTCAACCTTCACATGGGTTGTTTATGCAAAAACATATCACTTTAAGTGAACAAACAAAATAAACCCCATTTGCAGAAAAATGCGAAACAATCAACTAGTTTTGCAATATGCATAGGGAGAAACAACTACATGAACAGGTTAGATAGCAATTCAACTGTGATTTTTTGTCTAATAGTAACACGGAAATCTACACAAATTATGAAACTATAAAAGGAAAAAATATTTCAAAGAAATTTCAGATTTTTTTGCACGCTTTTAATTTAAGAAAGAAATTGGAAAAGAATTTGCACTTAATGCAGGTGAGGTCGTTGACATGCAATCTCGCCCCCAATGAGCCACTAGAACTGCATCGATTTGAACATACTGTCACAAACTCTTTGGTATAATATGATGAAAACCAAACAAAATAACAGAGAACTAATTTTTACTTCGAACACAACATCTCAAAATGAGCCGTGTAACAATTTAGAAATGACCCCCCCACCCTAGAAAACTTTCAAACCATCTACATTTACTGTGGAAATGTTAGCCATTTCTTCACAACTTTGCCACTCCAATAATTGTTTGCTCTCTCAAACCGATAAATAATTCATCACCTAGGTGTCATGATCGTTGTCAATACTGTGTACACCTCGAAGACAAGACATTTGTGTGTGCCGCCCTCATGAGGCTAGAACACGGCTGCCAGGCCAGGCAGCGGTTTGAGTACCATATCATCAATAAACTTGTGACATCACCGTAATCAGACATGTTGTTATCCTTATTGATGAAGATCAGAATACTACATGGTGTCAGAGGTGGGATTCGAACCCACACCTACATATGAAGATCAGAAATGTTCTGGTTGGTGAGAGAATTGGGCCTTAAGACACAAGTCCTAGTTAATACGGAATGGAAGAGAAGTCAGAGTTAGAAACACACAAAGAAATACTGGAGGAATAATTAACATTGTATCCCTCCTCAACCTCCATGAGTATTAAACTAATATTCCACATGGCTGAGAGCTTTGTACATGAGGAAAGCACAGAAATACTGATGCGAATCAGCGAGAAAGACCGGTGAATTCTTAGGTAAAATACTTCTTATCAATGACCCTAGCAAAAGTAGTTAAATGGCTAAATCTTAAGCAAGAATATTACATATGTCATGAAACTAGAGGTATTCAGAGAAAGGAGCAATTTACGAGAACTTCAATCTAAAGCATAGGGATGGAAATAAATGGAGGTCACAGAGGCCAAGGCCTCCATTCCTTTTGACCTTGGGTGCCCTACAAAATGACAGATTTTCAAGGCTATTTAGCCTTTGTGTCCTTCTGCAGTAAATACTGTACAACCTAACATACAACAGTAAACAGAGTTCACAGCCTTCATTCCCTTGGATGCCATTCACAAAATGATACATTTTCAAGCCCATTTAGCATTTGTGTCCTTCTGCAGCAAATACTGTACAACCTAAAGGAAAAAATATTGTGCTCTTCAGCCAAAATATGACCAATGTGATGTGGTCATACTTTGAAATATTATTTTTTTCAGCTAGGTCAACAATATAGCTTCTTACCACTGTTTATGAAATACCCAGAAGCTCTACTTCTGTTTTGGGATAAATCTGCCTATCAACCACGATCATCTTGATACCATCAATTATTGAACAGACAATATTTTCTGGGGATAATCAACTTCTTTTCCCAATTCAGCTTGATGGTTTTAATATAAACTAAGCCTAGTGATGAAACTGTGGAATATAATAAACAATAACTGTTTTCCACTCATCTTATTTCTCCCTAGTTAGACCCATATCATAAAAGAAACATTCCAGAGTCTCAACAAATCAACATTCTCCTTCTTGTGTATACATCCCTTACATCTTCCCCTTTATCTCTGGAATACAGATGCATATCCAATCGAAACTTCCCAAGCACAGATCTAATTTTGTCATAATAAAGGCACATTGTGACACACAAACTGATCTCAAAGTTGGTGATCCTGAAGCTTAATCTCTTAATAACCCTTACCTATCATGACAATTTTCACCAAGCCTGAACAATTGTATTTTCTTACGTGCTTGCACTATACATTTTCCCCTTTTTCAAATGTCAACAACTTTGTTTTTTACAGCCAAGTCGGCCATTGATGGCTTGCCATTTTCCTCTCAATCCTCTTTCTCCCATATGACCCAACAACAGCAGGCAGTGTACAAACTTTGCATATATATGTTTTCACTCTTATTCAATCCCCATATTAACTCATTTACAATCCTTTGCATCTTCATGCAATTATCAACAGTTGCTTCTCCCATTATCTGAGAGGCTTACCAAAGTCAAATTAACAGCTTTAGAGTCTCAGTAGGCATTTCGACAAAGAAAAACTTGAATTGTTATAATTCACTTCCAACAAAAGATGAAAATAGGTTAACAGTGAAAAATGACAACCTTCCAATACCTCTCCCATGCCATGATTCAGCTTCTTCATTGAGAAATTTGAAGTTAAAATTCTTGAGTTGAATAACAGTTTGCCCAACTATTTTTTTTGAGTTCTGTGAGTAATTCTGCAAACAGGTACTGTACTCAGCACTGTACTGTAGGCTATATGCATTGAACTGTATAGGCTTAGCTACCAAGTACTAAGACTGTAGCCTAACATTGGGCATTTACGCATATGAATAGCCTACTCTGTCATGGTCAGATTTAGTACACTATGGGTACAACTGTGTGTGCTACATGCGAAACGGACAAAAATATCTTACCATCAACTGCAACAGTTATTGATTCCTCAAATCCAACTTTTCGCAGTACATTTGGAATAAGGAATTTTAATTTACTTTCAATGTTTGCCTCTCAAAACCCATCTCAAATGCCTACTGGGATTTTAGTTCTCCAACCATAAGAATCAATCTGGTGGACTCCACTATTCCTTCAAATTCTGTCTGAAAATCTTTCAAAATGCTCATTGTTTCTGACACTTCAAATTCATTCTCACATATGTTAATGGCATATGCCCAACCATTCTTTCCAATCCCCCTACCCATCTCCACCATCTGTGCCTGCCTTGGCTCATAGAGTAGCTACATTAAGTGCCCACACCTCTATATCTATATTCCTTAATGCTCCTTTATTTACAACCACTCCCAGCTTCTATCAATCTTCAACAAATCTCCAACATTATTGCCTCTCCCAAATGTTGAAAAGCAAGGAAATAGCAAAAGCTTCCAGTCTCACAGGGTATTCAAATTTACTTGATCTTTGATCTTGACATTACAAATCCAGCAGATCATTGCGTTGCAATCTTGCAAGGTCGTTACTGGTAAAACCATTCTACAAGTACACTCACACTTTTTTACTCACATTTTTCATCTCCTGAACAAGAAGGTGTACCTATCTCGCTCTTATATATAATCGATGCTGGTATTTCGGAAGCTTTTAAAATTACCATTCTACAAATACACTTCATTCTCTGGACCATCTCTGTTCCAGCAGAAGATTACAACTCACCCATCAATTGCAGGGCTAGAAATAAATGGAGGCAACAAAGGCCATGCATGGCCTTTGTACTTTTGGCTATGGTGCCCTATAAAACGACACATTTTTCAAGGCCATCATGCTTTTCCTTGTAAAATACAAGCTAACATACAGCAGTTATACCTGGAATATTTCATTTGGCCTTGGTGCCCTTTAAGATGCATACAAATACCCTAATATAGGGTGTAAATGACACCCACATCTTCACCTGACCACACGGACCTCGGCACTGTGTCTTACGACTGTGACTTTTAAGCAGAGCGGATGCAGAGATGCTGGGATGTGATGCTGCCAGAATGCAGCAAACGCCAAGTCCCCCCTAAGAAATTGGGGCTGTGCACTATAAGGGCTTGAAACCAACAGAAAAATGGTCTTGCCATGAAGCTGACTTGTTTCCAACCCTGCAATTGCTATTTAATTTTATTCATGACCTCTCCTATTCTCTCTTACTCCAGCTATCAATAAATCATTCATGTGACCACCCTGTTCATAAACGAAGCACAACACTCCAATGTTCACACTGGTTGGCACCACATACTTAGCTCACTCGCCATCCAGTTACCAGACAGTGCCACCTTATAAAGGTCACCTCTGACAATAGTAAAGCTACAATGAATCATGAGACCATACTGTTTGTAAACAAAGCAGGACATCACAATGTTCACACTGGTCGGCATCACATACTTAGCTTACACGCTGCTGTATGGTACTGCATCTAGTTGCCAGACCATGTCACCTCTGACAATAAATAGTAAAGCTACAATGAATCATTCATGTGACCATACTGTTCGTAAACAGGACATCAATGTTCACACTGGTCGGCATCACATACTTAGCTTACACTCTGCTGTATGCTACTGCATCCAGTTACCAGACAGTGTCACCTCATATGTATCACTCCTGAGAATGTTACAGCTGTGATGAATCATTCATGTGACCAAACGGTTTGTAAACAAAGCAGGACATCACAATGTTCACACTGGTTGGCATCACATACTTAGTTCACACTGGTTGGCATCACATAATAATCATGTGACCTTATTGTCTGTATACAAACCCTGACATCCCAATGTCTACAATAATTAACCTGCATAGTCAACCTGGCTCTACCAGCATAATCCACACACCACTTGGTCTGTCAAAGGTCATATTGTGCTCTCTCTGGTGTGTCCAATACTGTTAAGACAGTTCTTCTTCCCATACCTCAAAGTGATTTCTACATTCCTTTGGTTTCATCAAGTCATTTACATTCTCAACCGATCAAATGTGTTGTGAACCAGTAGCATCGTACTGTATCAAATGTATGTTTACTGTTGAAGTCATTTTCTTCTCTACATACAGTACCTGAAAGTGATTTTTCCATCCCCTGGGTTTCATCAATTCACCAATGATTTTAAGTCATTTGCGATCTCGACCAATCAAATGTGTTGTTAACTAGTATCATCGTACTGTATCTGATGTATCGTTAGTTCTTTACTGTTACATCAATTCTTCTTTCCATACCTCAGAGTGATCTCTGCATTCTCTTTGTTTCAATTAACCGATTGCTTCAAGTCATTGGAAATCTTGAGGTTTTTCACCTACCAATCAATTCCCTTTCTTTTTCCTCCTTTCTTCAAATTATTGCTGTTTGCAGCTGGCTGCGCTCACCTTCCGCAGACGACTTGTCTTCCGTTCGCGGATGGTGTCTTCCCCGATCCCAAATTTGGGCCTAGCTACTTCCACACTGGGAGATAGCATATCTGCTGGAAAAGAAAAGTGGGAAGATAAGATGAAATTGTTAAGAATTTGTTCTGGCCAACACAAAATTAATAAGACACTGACAATGAACCATCAACAAGCATTTACCGAAGGTGCATTTACCTGGTAGTCAGGGTGGAGTGTTTCATTTGGCATTTTTGCTGATTTTGCATTAAATGGGGGTCGCCAGATAGCTGTCAAGTCTTACAAATTCAGCCAAACCAAGTCTTCATTACATTATGGCCAAAATTGAGAATATTCTGGGTAATATTCTCATATATTCCAGTAATAAAATAAATCAAATGAGAGTATTAATATGAATTTCACCATGGTGGGATGGTCCTTCCAAGGCAGATTCTGGACTCGCATGAGAAGCCTTGTGTAAGTGCCGTTGAGACAATCTTGAAGCTCCTTTTTCATTGTCCAAGTCTCAGCGCCACATAGAAGAATGCTTTCGACGCAGGCTTTGAACAACGCAATCTTAGTTGTACTAGAGATGGCCAACTGCCAAATATGGTGGAGCTTATTACACACTCCATGCTCGTCCCTTTCTGGTCATGAAATCTTTTCTGCTATCACCAACGTATGACCCCATTTGGAATCATCAACTTCTTTGATGTCTGTGCCGTCCATTGAGTGGATAGATGGATACTCCAACTCTTTATTGATGATCATGCATTCTGTGTTCTCCGTGTTCAGCATCTGTCTTCTTGGCATTCTGTCTCCTTGGTGTTATCACATCACAAATAGGCTCTTGCACTATAACGTGAATCCAGTCTATCAAGATCCTAATGTCACATATAGAGCATATACTCCACCTTCGCTTAACAGTGTTCTGAGATGTGTTTTCATTTGGAGATGTTTGTAGCGTTGTGCAGTGGATTAAGTGACCACTTGCACTACAGAAGCCCGGGATCAAATCCCACTCGTGCCTTGATACTTGCTCCTCAAAAGCTGTATTGCAGTTGTTAATGGCCTTATTTCTGGTTTCGTTGCAGTGGGAAGCAATTAACTTCGGGGTAATAATTTGGATATATTTCGGCATGGCTGTTCTACAGTGGTGATGGACAGGTTGCTACCACCTCTTCCAGCATTTAGGAAAGTGGCTAAAGGCTGAGAGTTTCACTCACGTCCGTCAGATGGGAACGTTAAATGTCAGTCCTGGGAGCAGGATGGGTTTATAAACGCTACAGCCTGCCTCGTTACTCTCTGAACACTATTCGAGAAGAGAAGGCAAGCCTTCGTCAGTGTTCATCCATGATGACATAGCCTCAGGGTTCCTTGATGAGCCATAATTCGTTTACTGAACCAGTAGAATTCTAAACCTCAATAGCATGGTACCAAGTATGAGATTTCTGTGGACACTCACAGGTAAATATATGTTGTGTATCAGTGCTATGTATCAATCCACATCTACAGTTTATATTTCCTAGCAGGGACCCTGGGGCTGATGTTTTGGAGTCCTACGTTTGGATTATTAGCCGACACACCAATGTATATGAATTATGGTAAACAGTCCCATTTACTCCAGCCTAGTACTCCAACACCTAGAATAGCATTATAGCAAGACAAATATCAATATTGGAGCACTCCTTTGAAATGACATCTGTGTTTATCTTTAGCCAATGATGTCAGTCGTCTGCAATAAACATGCGAGGTATGCAATCACTGATCCTGAGGACGAAACACGTTTCGCTATCAAAACTTTTTTCAGCCAAATTGCTGTTTCATAAGAAATCAACAATTCAGAATTATTTGGGCGCTAAGGAACACTGTTCTCTCACAAAATGGAGATCATACTATAAAATATGTTTACCTATTTATTTATGGTCAAATGCCCTCACAAAGATTCCCCTCATACATTGCCTAATTTGCAAAGAAAACTGGAAATGACCTGTCGGTAATGATATAGGCTAGGGCTATAGCCTAACATGGGTTAGTTTTGACTGTTAAATGTTTTCGATTTTGATTTCAAACATTGCCTAATTTGCAAAGAAATAGCCTGGAAATGTAGAACCTGTCAGTGACAATATAGGCTAGGCCTAAATCCTAACGTTAGTTAGCCTAATGTTCACTGTCAGAGGTTTACAATTTCGATATTGAAGCTTTCTTCCAGTTATTACAATTGTTTTTAATATTTGTAGAAACGATTGATATCATAACAACATCTGTGCATTTTGTTTCTGTTAATGACATCGCTGTTTGAAAATGAAAACAGATTGATGCTTTAAATTAAAGACCAGTATTTTCAAGTCACCAATGCACCAGAAATTGTTGTTGATCCCAGTTTACCATAGTCCTATTTATTTTGGTCTGGCTAGGCCACTGTTCAATGTCAGCAGTTACATAAATTACTGTTCTCAACACAACTTTTTCAACTTTGCATTAAAGGATCATGTTTTTCTCCGAGGGGAGGAAAATGTAATGTTTTTATTTTTTGATAAGATCATTATAAAACAATCCTACTTTCAAAATATATTGCTGTTTAAAAAAGTTATGTTGCACTGCTTGAGCAAAGAATTGATAGGTTAATTAGGCTGGGCTTATGTTAAGCAGCCCTGTTCCTCACATAATGATTTCACCTTTTACAATGAAGGTCAAAGGAGAAGTAAACCCTGAACATTGCTTCATGTAATATAAAGCAGAGGTGTATGATAAACATCTTCCCAAAATTTCATCCAAAAATATCATTTACTTCCTGAGTTATATGATCAGGTTTGAAACTCGGAGAAGGGCACTGCCATTTTGCCTCAAATGAATGCAAATAAATTTGAGTTAGTCGAATTATGATATCACACAACCCAGGTTAGCAGGAATTCAATGTATTTCTTGGTTTTCCTTATCTATAATTTCCATGAATACACATACCAATGTACACTTCTTGTGTTGATTTAATGAGGTGCATCATGCAAAGATCAAATTAATATCTATTTAATTTGAATTCATGCAGAATTTTTCAAAATAATTGACACAAATTGTCAAGAAAAACAAAAGCTTTTCAATAACAAGAGGGCAGGTGACATCCCAATCTTTATCAAAATGGCAGCACCCTGCTTGATTTTTATGAACTTCCAAATCGGAATTATCTCGGGAATCAAACAATATTTTTTGTTGATATTTGGTGAAGATGTTCACCACCAGTTAGTCTCTCATTTAACATTATTATTTCATTTTCAAAAGTTCAGACTTTTATTTTCCTCTAAGTTACTTCACATTCTCTATCTCATAACAGTAGAAACATTTGGATAGGATGGGGTGACCATCTGGCAACACACCAATTCACTGAGCTCCTATAAATAGCAAAACAAATATCAATATTGGGAGACTCCTTTGAAATGACACCTGTGTTTAACCAGACCAAAGAAATCTTAGCTAGGTCACTAGAATGACATCAATCATCACACTCTTGTGATCAACAAGTGAAGCATGAAATCCACTGTCATCTTTCCTTCAATCAATGTCTGTTTTCCACAATGTTATGACCATGTTAACAAAGTGCCAGAAATGATTAGCCATAGTTAACACAGCCCCAGTTATTTGTCCATGTCATTCGTCACTGCTGGCTCCATTCACTTGGGGGCAAGCATGTATTCTTGTGAAATCAGCTTACTACATGGTTCAACCCATACACCATAATGTACGAGGTGGGGGAGGAATGAGACAGTACTGTAGCCCATTACATTCTGCAGTCACCCCCACCTCCTAATTTGGGCTAACTAAACTAACCAAATTATTCAAATAGAAGGCAACAAATGTTTCTGTCTGCTCATGGCAATTGTAAATATACAACTGGAATCCAAAAAGGAGATTATGTAGTAGGTTCATGGTTCAATATGGAAAGGCTGCATAGTTGACACACTACTGGTGAGCTGACAACGATGCTATCATTCCTATTTTGATCTAGAACAGGACACCCCACCCCTACCCAAGTTCTTTTGAGGTGTTGGGAAACTAGGGAGAGATTTAAGAAGGGAGATTACTTTCCTCGAGTATGATGTCTGGTGGCAGCAGCGATGCCATCATTTCTGTTTTGATTATCCGATTCACATGACACTGCCCTCCCTCCCCTGTAAAAGCTAGTAGAGATGAGGTGAAGATTACGATGGGAGCTTACTTTGTTCACCACCATTATCCATTAACAGGGGCAACGAAGGTCCCTTGATAATGAGGTCCTTGGGCGGCAGTCATGCCATCATTTCCATTTTGATTATCCAATTCGCATGACACCACCCTCCCTCCCCCGTACTTTTGAAGTTAGGGGAGATGAGGTAGAGATTGAGATGCGAGCTTACTTTGTTCACCAACATTATCCACTAACGGGTGCGATGAAGGTTCCTCGATGATAATGTCCGGTGGTGGTGGTGGTGGCAATACATTCATTTCTATTTTGGTCATGCCATTTGGGGGGCACTGCCCTTCTGTGTCCTCCTGGGATAGGTTATCATCCTCCTCTTCGTCTGATTCGACGGGGTTGTACATGGCGTCGAGGTACGGGATCACTGTCATGGATCGCAGCTCGTCTGCGCTGTCGGGAAGAGGGGGAAGCGGCACCGCATCACCCGTGATGGGGGGCTCACCGATTATCCAACTGTAATGGAGGCAGATACAAATGTAGTATTGAGAAACAAATGTCTGATTATCCATTCATTGGCAATGGCCATATACACTCAGGGAGCGTGAGTGGAGGGGGGGAGGGG
>JAODUJ010136440.1:0-15732 GCA_027564615.1 Psolus chitonoides | reverse complement strand
TAGAATGGGCCCATCTACTGGTGGCCCTGGCCCTAATGGAGGCGGGGGTCCAGTATGAAGATGCTGTAGCTAACATCAGGGAGTAATTAGTTTAGGAAGGGAGTGACAGTTGTACAGTGGCCCATTGCATGGCAGGCTTAGAATGGGCCCATCTACTGGTGGCCCTGGCCCTAATGGAGGCGGGGGTCCAGTATGAAGATGCTGTAGCTAACATCTGAATAAGTGGATTCAGTTGTACAGTGGCCCATCACATGACAGGCTTAGAATGGGCCCATTTATGAGTGGCCTCTGCACTGATGGGGACTGGGTTCCAGTGTGAAGACGATGTCACTAATATCAGAAAGTTGCATCTTTCAAGTCTTTTGTATGACCCGCAGTCACCTGTCCACCAGACTGATGCTCTATTCCTCCTGGCCACCCAGTCAGGTTGGATAGCCAGTTCTGTCCTCGACACACTGGTTGGTATACACCAGGTTCCTGACACTGACGTTTGGAGTGTTGTATTAATATACAGTGAAATCGCTACCTCAAATTCGGCGAGACAGGCTTTAAGTATGTAACAAGTTGTTCATTACGATATGTGAAACATGGTTGATTCTACAACCTATGTTTGTGTTTGATGAAATCCTCGAACCTGATTGGCTAATCTGTGTCACATGACTGACTGACTGTTATTCTGCAATGCATCATTCTCAAACTTCAGGGTAATGAGAACACAGCATTTCAGGGCGGAATAGAGACTGTGTGTTGCTAAGGTGCATTGAACATTATCTGATACATGGAAACCACATCGGCCTACTAGTAATATTCTGCGTTGTTCAGTCTACATCAACAATTACAATGTAACTCTCCTTGAAACTGTCACAGAAACGACTCTTTGATTGGACTATTGAGATGCGAGTCTGTCTGAGCTTCTGTCTGTTATTGAACTTGTTCAAGTCTTCAACTTAGAACTCGATTTTCAATTTCAATTTTAGCTAAAAATTCCCCTTTTGAGGTTGTAGAATAGGAGTAAAGTAAACTACAGTACAACTGGTCAACTTTTACTGGTCTATAAACAGTCTCGACAGTTAGCCCAATAACGTCGGAATCGGCTTCACCTTGTCGATTATTCAGCTCGACTGTCTATTCCTCATTAAAAGTCTCCTAGTTGCAGTTCATCCTTAAATATGTTACATCTCCCTCAGTTCAGTTTGGCCATAGTCCACCAAGACTGTTGGCATCTCTAAAAGCCATCCTCTTGCTGGCCAAACTACCACCAGCATAGTCTGTCACCCCAGCTCACCTCTCCTGCTGTCACCATTGTGGAGATCTTCTCTTCCACTGTTGTCAAGACGAGACTGTTGGGTCTCCTTTTCCAATCGGCATATTTCCAGAATTTTCGCTTCTCGATTATTTCTAGCATGGTATCCTCATCAAATATCTCCATCTTGTCTTTTACTTAACCCTTTATGTACCAGCCTTTCCCATACTTTTACCAGAAAATTTCCAGAGTCACAGAAGTCATCAGAAACTGTTTTATTAGATAGAACAGGGCAAAATATATCATCACTAATTTTTTCAATTTTTTTCAGCGCAATTTTGGGGCAAAATAGGCTATTTTTAATGTCAATAGGATTTACACAATTACACCAAACCAAACTAAACCTATCTTCCCAAGACAAAAATTTCACCTAAAATGTATACATGTGTAAAGGTCTAAAAATTGTTCCAGGATGGAGAATGGTCCTTGCCGGAGCCAACATTGGGCTCATTGGTGCCGGTGCTTAAATACGGATTCCTTGACGTGAAACGAACGAGAGTATACTACTCCCCCAGGACGGGACATCAGTCCATCGCTGGATAACCCTAGCCCAAGCTAGTACCTATTTTCAGCTGGGTGGACTGGAGCGGGCGGAGTAAAGTGTCTTGCTAAAGAACACACCGCAGAACCCCGGGGAGCACTCAAACTCGCAACCTTTCACTCAAGAATACTACTGCTGGCCCACTGCGTCTCTTCTAAACTCAGCTTATTGATAAGAGATATCTCCACATCACATTCCCATTGCTTCAATTTTCATTTCATCCTTAAGTAGCTTTTAAAGTCCAACTCTCCTTACTTTCTAGGAATTAAAACCTCTCTCAGATTAGCTCATTATTCATTTGAATTGATTAGAAATATTAACATAATTTATTAAATGTTTATTATGTTTGTGTTGTTTCACAGGAAACGCAGAGGTGCCATCAATGCCAAACAGCTAAAATTCCTAGAGAAGTACCGTTCAAAGGACCGGCTAAGGGCCAAGTGGTTTAAGTGGTACAAGAAGAACAATGCTGCCTCCGAGGACAAGCCCTGCTGCATCCAGTGATGAGAGACACAACCGATTAAACGAGGGGGGGGGGACTCAAAATATGTTATCAATGGGTATGAGGGAGTTGAAAATAGTTTCAAAATGGGTAATTTTCAAGATGATTCGAAGAAGAAAAAAATCATTAATTGTGGCTTGGTAAAAGAAATGAAACCCCATTAGCTCTGGTAGCTGGTTGTAGACGACTGAATGTTTGTCAGTCCGAATCCCAGAATGACTTGTGCTTTCTATGACTGGTAATGAATAATGATACCTTGTTCTATAAGAATTTATGGGAGATAAGTAATTTTATTTGCAGTTTTGTAAATGTATCATACTGAATTGATTATTATTTATGAAATGAAAGCATGCCTGCGTTATAGAGAATTGTGTACTGTGTGATGTTCTGATGTGTCTAATGGTTGCTTCTGCGAGTTGGAATGTAGAAAAGCGACTGCAGTGGTGACTGATTGCAATATGAAAAACAAATTTGGGATTATATGTGGCAGTGTGGATTTGAAGGTGCCATTTCAAAGTTCAAACACAAACAATGATAACAAAATTTACAATATTGACCATTTATAATAGGTTTTGAGCAGTACTCAACTGTTGATAAAAGAAGCCGTGAGAGGGGGAATGAACCTATACAAAGACTGATGTAGTTATGTTAATCAAAATGCCAACATGGTTTCAGGTGACCAATAAATTATCTGTTTCAATAGGAAATCGGGCACACTTGCTTCTCTGCGGTCCCATGGGATATCATAACACGCTCATCATTTTGTCTCCCAGTCATCAACCCGTAATCAAATCAGGTGAATGCACTTGTGGTTGGTTATGACTAATTTAACATGATCATGATCAACTTGACATGATCATGATCAACTTAACATGATAATGATCAACTTAACACGATCATGATCATCTTAACATGATCATGATCAACTAGACATGATCAACTAGACTTGATCAACTTAACATGATCATGATCAACTTGACATGATCATGTTATGGAGATCATATTCTTTGGGTCTGATAACATGTTTATCAAAGGTGATGTTTCATATATCTCTCATGATCATGATCAACTTAACATGATCAACTTAGTATGATCATGACAACTTAACATGATCATTATCCAACTTAACATGATCATGGTAAGGAGATCATAATCTTGAGGACTGATAACACGTTCATCAAAGACGCTGTTTTGTATATCTTGTCGGATATGATATTGACAGGAGACATAATGGCCCCTTGGGGCATGCATGATGGTGAACACCCCATCATCATGTTGAACATAGACTAACTTGCTATGACGTGTATTATGCTAAACATCAGCTGTCAAATATCAATAAATCAAACTTATTTTGCCAGGAATTCCTCCAGGGTCCATACGGGCCATGGAAAAGCTGGAAAGCAACTTCTTTAAAAAGTGGCGGATAAGGTACAGACAGGTTAAGAACAGACCTTGTTGGTTTTTAATGACAAGCATTTAGGAAAAAATCAAAAGATCCCTGTTGTGTGAAAATAATATGTTCTCCTTGATTCAAAACTTAATTCGGTGTCTCTGTGAATGGTATCATCTTTCTTGAAACATAGAATGGAACATTTCCCTAAAGGCAAACAAAACTCAAGAAAAAGGCTATTAGAGGAGATCGGGCAAAAGGCAGGGCTACCACTGGGCCTGGTTTGAGTAACATCAACAGTAATGGTGTTCAAAATGACACACAGTTTGTTGCATAACCTTTTATATTGGACACACCTATCATTAAGTGTTACTCTAACTGTGGTCATCCAAAGTTTTCCAAATTGACCAGCACCATTGTTCTTGTTTCTTTCTCGCCTCTTGTCGCCCTTTAAAGCAAGTATCTGTGTTTGGGTGCTAGGAAAAACTTTCCTCTCACAAAACGGAGATCTATTTGTTTATCTAGTTATTTATGGGAAAAGGCCTTCACAAAAGTTTCTCCTCATACATCGCCCAATTTGTAGGGAAATAAACCTGGGAATATAGAATTTATCAGCGATGATATATAGGCCAAGCCTAACGTTAATTAGTGTTGACTGTTTGAATGCTTTCAATTTTAAAGATTTCTTCCAGCTGCTTTCAACATTTGCAGAGAAGCTTGCAACATCTGGACATTTGTAATGACCATCGTGGTGTGAAAATGAAGTAATTCTTGCCTTGCATACAAGGGTGGCATAGTGTGTGCTCAGAGGAGAATTAAGGTCTGAACTTTTGAAAATAATAATAATGTTAAATCAGAGACTAGCATGGGATGAACATCTTCACCATATTTAATCCAAAAATATTGTTTACTTTCCGAGGTATTTCAATTTGAAAGTTCATAAAAAATTAATCAGGGCGCAGCCATTTTGATAACGATTGGTGGGGATGTCACCTGCCCCCTTTATAATTTGTTGTCGATTTTTTTAAAGTTGAGCATAAATTCAAATCAAATATTAACTTGATCTTTGCATGATACCATTCAGTAATTCAACACAAGAGGTGTACATTGGTATATGCATTCATGGAAATTATAAAAGAAAACGAAGAAATGCATCAAATTCCTGCTGCCGGGGGTTGTGTGACATCACATTTCGACTTGCTCGAGTCAGTTTGCATTCATCTGAAGCAAGAATGGCAGTGCCCTTCTCCGAGTTCCAAACATGTATAACTCGGGAAGGGAACACTTTTTTCGGATGAAATTTGGGAAGCCGTTTTATAATACACTTCTGCTTCATATTTCATGAAGAAATTTTCAGGGTCCAATTATCCTTTCAAACATACAGACTCCTATAGAACTTTGAATGGCAGTTTTAGACAGAAAGGGTTGCTTTCTCCGTTGGGAAATCATTTAAATAACAAAATCTTCAAAAGGTCCAGCGGAAAAATCCTCCAGAGGGCATAAAATTGCCTTTCACTATAATTGGAAATCAGTTATATGTAACACTTAGGCCTTAAAGTAACATTGTAGTCGCTGCATTCAATCAAGTTTTTTTGGTAACAGCCAAGTTCTGCAATGCCCCATACCATTTGTCAATGCATTATAATGTAATTTTTGCACCAATAATTTACTAAACATTTTGGTGGTATACAAATATGACTGATATATTATATTTTTCAGTAGAATGCACAATTCATTAATCGTGCAAACATTGTTGTACTAACTGTTGCACTATTGAAGCACTACATTATTGAGGTGAATGTTTTTTTGATGGCCTCACAAATAATAAACAGGACTGTTGATATCAACGTGGGACTACTCAACTATTTTATATATAATAATATAATATATTATAATTCTGTCACTTTGTAGCAAACTTTCATATACGGGACTCCAAATTAAGGTAGTACTAAGGTAGTAATAAAAATGTGGTTTACTTATCCCCCCTACTCATAGTGTCAAGCAACCAGGGGGTATTAAAAGAAAAGTTTTTTTTTCTTAGCATGGATGGATTTTGAATTTTAAAGTGTCACTATGATCAGCTTCATATAAAACCTTGATTTCACATTTTGAACTGAATATTTCTGATGTCAGAACCTTTTCTCCTCCTAACCCCAGAACTCGACAAACCTATCCCCACTCCCTCCGCTCCCATCTCAGAAAGGTGTTCCAAATATGCCAAAAATGAATCAGACCGACATATCAATTGGATCTGCATTTGATATTTCTGTTGCCATGGTGATGTCTACTGTTTTGTGTGATCGATCGCTGCCCTTTATATGACTCGTGTCGCTACTGCAATTGAAAACCATTAGTTTTCAAAAATCGTTGAAGCTGAATGCTTTTCCACCTTCAATAGGTTAAGGCCAAAGAGAAAAAGCTGATAGTCACTGTAGATTGGAAGCTTAATTTTGTGGTTTGATTTTGCTGTTGAAATTATTCTTTCGGCAGGGGACCTTTCTATTCAGTCAGTTGCTGTGGTTATATAAAGCGGCCACAAAGCAATTACTTCTACTGCAGAAGGTAGTCACTTGCAAACAAATATGCTTTTTAAAAGGTTTCTCCAAATGATCAGAGTGTTGCTGTCTGTAAGGAAAACATGCTGGGGTTCTCGATAGGCAAATTTAGAATGCTTCCGCACCGAATGCTCATTACTGACAGAAGAAATGGAATGGCCTGTAATATATCAAATCATGGGGAATAACATTAGTAGCACGATTGCGGGATTCCCGCGATGTTACATCCATTACCGCATTGTGTGAAATACAAGAGGGGGAATTCCCGCCAACAAAAATGGTATGGTATTGTTGTTTTTGACTACGCCTGTATGCCAACAGCTTTCTGTAGCCATAAAAGAATAAGAATAAAGTTCAAATATTCCAAAATTTGGCAAAAAAATCATCGTATATGCCCGAATTTGCCTATACTACCACATGTTAGGCTCTTTCTAATTTAGACACTTGACTTTTTATTCTGAATTCCCCCCTCAGGGTACTAAAATCCCACCCCAATTTTTTTTTACCAGGGGGGAATCCCCCCCAGATTTTCATTGCTAGCGTCAACGACCCTGCCAGGTTATTTCTATTTTTGAATGCAAAATAGCATTACAAGGCTCAACTAAATTTGGCATATCTGGTGTTCGCCGATGTACCTGTAGGCATATGTCGGTTCTTGGGAAGGTGACCAGTTTAGCTGCATCGGTGTCCTTTGCTTTTGATTTTTTTTTGTGAATGTAATGAGGCTTAAATGCAAAACGGTGCTATCAGTTCCATCTTTTTAATTATGTACCACAAATTTGCATATTAGTGGACGAAGACCGATAGCGGGGGTGCGTGCCTTCTGTGCCCGCCCCCCCTTTGAATATGCCACTGGTTAAGATGCTAGATTTGACTGTGCATAGCTGCTACTATCTAAGACAACCATGATATCAAGAAGTTTGTAGCCAATGTTTAAAATAAACAACATCAATTGAACTGACCAGTACTCGGGCTAAAAATAAGCAGGAGCCAGACCCATTAAATGGCTCCTGGTCGACCTCCAGTGTCCCCTGGTTCCATTGAAAATGTATGTGAACAAGGGGCACTTTTGTGGGATTTGCCCCTAGTCAGAGTTACCTCACATTGGCTAATAATGTCACGCACAAACAAATCAGGCAACCAATGTTATGGTATTCTAAATATTTGGGACTAAATTTTCCAAACACTTCAGAAAACATCTGTTGTATATATTTTGGCCTCATTTATCATAATGTAATGAAGTAGTAATGAAGTTTGAATGCAAAATTGACCAACCTCTGGTTAATACCGAGTGGCCCCTGGTTCATCCAAAATATCAGAGAACTAGGGTACACTTTTGGCCACTGGTCCTTCAAATATTATTTTTACCCTTGTTGACAGTACTTACTACAGATAACTTGCAGACATGAGGGCGAGGGGAGGATTTGGCCTTTTGTAAGGCTTCAAAATCTTATTTGAATAATTTGCTAGGAAATGTAATTCACTAACACTATTACTAGAATATTAATGGGAGATGATTTGAATAGCATCAAACGCATAGAATAACAGGAATAATAGAGGGAAATATCTTGTAGTTCACAGATCCCTTCTACTGTAGCAGACTTGAGAATAGGGTCTTATAAGGCTTAAAAATCACGCTTGAATAATTTGCTAGGTGGTGGAGTTCAACCACACTACTACTGAAGACTGGGAGATGATTTGAATAGCATCAAATGTATAGAATGCCTGGAATAATGGGACAAATCAATCATCTTGTAGTTTACAGATTACTCTGATATTTGGGATTAGAGAATTGGGCCTTAAGGATGCGAAATAGAAGTCCACTTTGAATAATTTTCTTGGTGATGTAGTTCAACAACACTACAACTAGAACATAAATGGGAGGTGATTTGAATAGCATCAATTGCATATTACACCTGGAATAATAGAACAAAATCATCTTGTAGTTTACAGATTACTAATGTAGCAGACTTGAAATTGGAGAATAGTTCAAGTTTATTTTCCACTATCCTTAAATAGAATAACAAAGTAATTCGGTTGTTTACAAAAAATTATCATAGTTTTAACAATGAACAAAGTACAAAATGTGGTGTAATGGAAGTGGAGGAACCAGAAGTAAGTAAACTTTTCTAATCTGGACCTACGAAACAACAAATTCAGATAAGTTTATAGTGTTGAAAATCCTGTGCGAATATTTGCTAGGTGATGTAGTCCAACAACACTACTAGAATATGAATGAGAGATGATTTGAATAGCATCAAATGTGTAGAACACCTGGAATAATGGGACAAAACCATCTTGTTGTTTACAGATTACTCTAAGACTTGGGATTAGAGAATTGGGCCTTAAAAAATAGGAGTCCTGGTTGAATAATTTGTAAGGCAATGTGATTGACCAACACTATTACTAGAACATTATTGGTAGATTATAGAATGGCAGGAATAATGGGACAAAAAATTTCTTGTTCTGTCAGACCAGGTCTCTCAAACTCAGTGCGAAAGAAGAAAGTTTCCACCCAGTGTTTCTACATTTTCAAAACCGATTTCCTGAAACGTGCACTAAAATTTCCCAAAATCTTGTGAAATCAGATGACCATTTCCCGAAATAGAGCAATCCACGCTTTCCTTCGCATGGAAACTATCAACTATTTTACTGTTGTTTATGTAGCTAACTTTGTGAATTTCCATTCATTTGCTTGGTCTCAGTATTTCCGGAAATTTCCTGAAATTTTGTCATTTCCCAAAACATTACCCGAAATAGTCAGTTTCCTTAATTTCGGGTAATTTCCTGAAAGTGGAAACACTGTTCCACCCACTGGAATTCTATTTCTTGTGCCCTACTTTTGCACAGTCTATTTTTTCACGGTTGCCTGTTGATTTCATGTCTAGCCTGCATAGCACAGATACAGAAATTATATTTCGTATATTTTTATTAGGATAACTGTATTCAAGATATGTTAATTAGTTTGAAGGGAATATGGTAGATTTGATTTTAATTAAAGTTTTATTAGAGTCATAAGGAAGCCTGTGGGAGGATATTATAACAACATCACTACCTCTTGGGAGAAGACCACCTGCAAAGATGAAATCCTTCAGAGGGCTAATAATTGTGTTCCGGAAAGAGATTTCCGTCTATGAAAACATCGCAAAACCAGATTATCAAAGAAAAAAAGATGCGTGCAAGGCCAAGTCCTAATTTGTCAGGAAAATAATTCTGGAGTTCCAAGAAGTTTAAAGCCCTAGTCTGAGTTAAAAACTTTGGTACAACTTATCGGAAACTATATTTGGTTAAAGTACAAGCAACATATAGCAACAACAGTTGAGTCTAATACAAAATAGTTGAATGAACGATATCAGACTAACAATATCTATAAAGTTTGCTCTGGAAGGGGTCAAAACTGAATTTTTCGAATATTACGTAATAGTCCTTATGACGTCACAAGAGGTGCGGATATCGGCAAAAAGACAACGGTCCATTTTGCAGTACATTAATCATGGAGAATTTACAGAAACAAAGAAAACATGCCTCTTTCAACTAGCTCTCACAGTGAGGTTTTAAAACAGAAATTTGGTAAAATGTAACCAAGTTTCAAGTAAGACATCAATATGTATAAAATCTGCATTTTTTCTGTAAAAAGTGGTAAAATGTGGATAAATAACATGCGTATGGCCAGTTCACAATTACCCATGCATACGTAGTGAACCTCGCAAGAAATAAGGTAAATTTGTTCATTCAAAATTCAATTAAAAATTAACCAAGCGATCTATAGTTCTGAATTTTGGCGTGGAGGTTTCTGACATATAAAGGTACGTTGCCAGAAAGTTTAAGCGAATGGATAACATCTATTTCTTGTTTGGCCCACAATTTTTAATATGATTTAAAAATATTTGTAACAATTAGAAAACAAAAGGCCTGGGTCCTCTGGTCATTATTACCATTCACAAATATTTATATTCCAAAATATATATAAATTGGTTATTCTCTCATATTTTATTTAATGTTCAGCCATCAATAGGGGATATTCTCCAGCTCAATGCGCTAGCGGCCATGTTGGTAATCCGGCGATCGACAGATGATGCGACATGATGGTTGATTCTCTGATCAGTGGTATGACAGCAATTTATGATGTCACGACTACCATTCCCATGATGCAATGTACTAAAAACTAAAAAAATTGCCCAAAGAATATCCCCTATTCTTTCAGCCCCATACACTGTCTATGATGATGTTACCAAATTGCGGGAAATTTTTCGCATATTGTTTTTCACACAACAAACCGGTTCTAGTGATTTGTCCTTACTGACAATAGAACATTTGGCAGACTGGTTTTGAAGCCTGGAAGACTTGAGAAAACCTCATCATTGATATTAGGCCTCTGGAAGACTTGAGAAAACCTCGTCATTGATATTAGGCCCATCTTATATCATCATCATAAGTTTGAGTAACATCGACTGTAGCAGCATCCAGGAGGTCTCACAGTTTGTTGCATAACCTTCTACATTGGATGCCCCAATCATTGTGTTACCCTGACTGGGATCATTTAGAGTTCAAACTAGTGGCATTAATTAAGCAGCTTCTTTTTCGTCATGCTTGTCCGGCTTTAATGACATTTCACACAGTGAAGTGTATAGGCAGATGACACAAGGGTTCGTGAAATTTTAAACTGCAAGTTTGGTAGCCTTTCTGATTGGAGATGTGGCCTCTACTGTTTTAACTAATGGTTTGCATAACCTCTGCAAATCTCTTCTTCAATGCAGATATTTGTGGGTTTTGATCAGGGGGGAAGGTTCCCAATCATTTGATCATAGGTAAAAAAGAAATGGGAAATATTGTTACTTTTTGCTACGAAAGGGACATTTCATAACAAATATGGCTGAAATTGATGACATTTTCAGGAGTGCTTAGCGCGCACATGCTTTCCTGCCCGGATTAGTCGATCTGAGACCACTAGAGTGCACCAAATCGCCTGGCTTTCAGTGACTTCGCCCCGAACCCCAACAGGGCATGGGCTGCCCCCTGTACCCCCGGCCTTAGTGGGCAATACACTCAGGAATATCATTAATCCCCCCCCCGGTAATAAAATCAAGTCGGCTGCAGATATTGCTGCAGATAAGTAGGTTGTTGTTCAGTTCTTGAGTGAAACACCAAGATGACAAGTACTGTGCAAACACGGGTCCATCAGTTTGTTGTGTGTTCTCAAAATTGTTTTGCATCTAATCAAAACAATATACTGTGATAGAGAATTCAAAATAACTCAGACATCTGCCTTTTATTTCTAAAGGTTGATGTGATTGTATGGTGAACAGAGTTGCCTAACTAATGTAAGCCTAATTAACATCAATAATCTGCCCAAACTTGTAAATTTCAAACAAAGCAACATTCATAACTTCTCCATACAGCAATATTTTGTTAAAGTTATTTTTGATATTGTCTGATGCTACTTACTGAATGATCTCATTAACAAATATTAAACAACATTTCACTGTCCTCTGTATGGCTGGAATGCAAACTCGTACTGAGCTTCTTTATACAAATTATGCAACTTACATTTTATTTTGTCAAGTGTATTTACCTGAAAATAAATGAATTGAAAAGTTACTGAGCCCCTTGAAAGAAGTCTTTTAAAATGCTCAAAATTGCTTCTTGTTGAACAGTCGTGTTCCGATTTCTCCATCGTCTTCTATAAACCTCTTTACACCCTCTCTGCACATCCTACACCTGTCTATATCCCTGTTAACACAACCTCCCCCACATCCTCAACCCACACACTCTAGCCCACCCACACCACACACCCCTAACTATGTCTCCTGCATTTCCTTGTCCATGTTGGATCAATACACATTGAGGGCATCCTGCATTAAAGGATTTGTGTTACTGTCTCAAACACCCAGTATATACATACATTTTCAGGTTTAAAAAATGCATTTTCAAAATGTTGGTAAATTCCTGATCAAAACAATTTTGACACAAGGTTGGATTGTCAGTTGGTACTTGTAAACAATAATCAGTATATTTGACTCTGTACTGGTGCAGTAGCATGGTGCATTGACTGTGCCCCTGTACTGGTGCAGTAGCATGGTGCAGCAGATTGAGTGTTCACTTGGCACCAGAGGCCCGGGTTCAAACCACCTCGGGCCTTGTTACTTGCTCGTCAAAAGCTGTCCTGCAGTTGTCGATGGTCTCGCAACTTACGGTTCCATTTGTAGTTGGGACAATTAACTTTGGGAGGATCGGGTGCATTGGATATGCTTTGGCATAGCTGTTCTGCAGTGGTGATGGATAGGTTGTTACCACCTCTCTCAGCATTTAGGAAGGTGGCTTACGACCGAGTTTCACTCACATCTGTGGGATGGGGACATTGACTGGTCATCTGGGGAGCAGGATAGGATTGTAATATATACACGCCTGTCCTGTTACCCTCTAGACACTAGTCGAGAAAAGAAAGCTAATGCGGGTGTTCGTCAGATGATATAGCTTCTGGGTTCCTCGATGAACCATAATTGGCTTCCTGAAATTTTATAAATTTAAATCCTGGATATCTGGGAATGTAAACCTTGCTGCCCCCTTCCCTCCCCTCCCCCCTCATCTTGATAAACCATCTTCTTCCAGTCTTCTCTCCATGGTCTTTCCTACCAGCCTACCTGTTGTTATTACCCACATATTCTATATATTGTAATCAAATAAACCTCTAGGATCCCTCATAGCCTTGATATACAGCACCAACCTGTAGACTCCTGTAGGTCCCAGAACAATGTCCTACGTGGAACTTTAATCCCTTACCCTTAGGAAGGAAGTGTGCAGCCCACCGCAAGGAATGATAATTGCAGTGTGGTCCTCGGAACAAAAAAGTTTGCTACATCTTATATTACAGGAGCACAAAATATTATTCATATTGTTATAGCACATGAAACCTGGGGATGCACTGTAGAGAGTCTATGTCAGTTTAATGATCTATTAAATTAAAAATTTAATTACATTAGATGAGAATTTTTTGAATTATATTGACATTTTGAGTTTGTATTTATAGTTAAATACCTAAATAGCTATTAATAATATGAAACATTTCTTGTGGGGTGTTCATACAGCTTGTACTGTAGGTTATGCAGAGGGGGGTGGGCAGGGCCGAGTGCCCTCCCACTCTTGACCCTAAGAAGAGGTTTTGTTGGTACCTACATGGTTTTATCCAGAAATGTGTACACTTATTGAGTTGTTGGTACGTGCCGCCTCCCCTCCATCACACACGTTGATACCCTAGAGTTATGTAGTGATACAGAACCTCACATATACATGTTATGGATTTTGTGTTGAATTTATACTGCAGTGTCTTCATAGGCATACAGGGCTGAGGGGCTGCAGCAGAATATATGCCTTGTGAAAGATTTTTGTAGCAATTTTCGGGCAAAAGTGCTCAGCCCCCCCCCTCAATTGAAAATAGTCCCATATGCTTATGAGTGTGCTACATGTATACAGATCATATCAAGGGTTAGAAAAATGGTTTATACAGCAGCAAAAATGGTGCTCATTGGAGTAGGGGAAAATGGATGTGGTACTCGTGAGGATCTCACTTGTGCCCCATTACTCCAATTAGTTGTACTCTAACTGGTTGTACAGTACCATACCAAATTGCCTATATGATTGGACAAAGCATAGGAACATGAACAGTTGAAATCATTTTCATAGTATCAAAAATTCCCTCTTCTCTTGTAGGTAGGGTTATATCTTCTTCGATACACACAGACTGGGTCGTGGGCTGATGCATCAAAACACGAATAAGAGTTCATCACAGACTTTTGTTCCCTGACCCACACATACATAAATATCACCACCGCATTAACGTACAGTAATAAATTAGACATGTTCAGTTTGAAAAATGAGAACTATCCCTGTAGATGGAAAAGACAAGAGGAAAATATATTGTGATTGTACCAGTTGGTCCTGCAAAATTCAAAACATCCCGAGGGACACATAACACCAACATAGTTGATTATAGTTGATATCCAGTGTTGTAGGTATGAGGCCACACACTGTGGGTGCAGAGGCACCCCCATTGAGAGGGGCCGGGGAGTCCTGTGTGGGACCGTGGTGGCTGGTGAGGTACGTTTTTTTGTGTGACCTGAAGATACCAATTCTATGCAGTTCAAACTCTGATTGCTCATTTTAAAGTCTGAAAATGAAATAATAACTTTAAATGAGAGATTAACATGTGGTGAACACCTTCACCAAATATCATCCCCAAATATTGTTTACTTTTCTGAGTTCATTGAAAGTTCATAAAAATCAAGCAGGGCGCTGCCATTTCGATAAAGATTGTGATATGTCACCTGGCCCCTTGTAATTAAAAAGCTTTTGTTTTTCTTCATAATTTGTTGTCAAATATTTTGCAAAAGTATGCATCAATTCAAATCCAAATAATATGATATTTGCATGAAGCACCTCAGTAATTCAACACATGAAGTGTACATTTGTATGTGCATTCAAGGCAATTATAGAAAAACAAAGAAATACATTAAATTCCTGCTAACATTGAGGGGGTTGTGTGAGATAATTTGACTTAAGTCTTTTCATTCATCTGAGGGCAAAAATGGCAGCACCCTTCTCGGAGTTTCAAACATGTATAACTCGGGAAGTAAACAATATCTTTGGATGAAATTTTGGGACAATGTTTACCATACACTTCTGCATCATATTTCATAAAGAAATGTCCAGGGCATAATTCTCCTTTAAGAATAGTTGTAAAGAAGACATATGGCACAAGGGGGCCTCTCCGCATGTACAATTTCATAACACTTGGACTAACTGCCACTACTCTTCATCTTTGGGAATCCCTGTTGGATATAAAGTTGCTAAAAATCTTTTCTGTAACTTCTTTTTGTATTGCTCTGATGAGCACGGAGGGTGGGTGGTAGGTCTGTGGGTGCGTGGGAGGGATGTCTGTTTCACTGTATTGATATAGACCGGAGGCTTTAACCTTGATTTGTCCTGTGTTTCATCTAAGTAACCCTTTTCAAACTATTTCTTTTACTGTTATTACACCATCCAGTATCTGCCTAATGATAATAATAAATATAACTTCAATTTCCAAATTTGAACTTTGAAATTTTAGTTTTTTTCTCTGGAATTTTTTGAATGAAATATTGATTGATTTATTGAATTGGAAAGAAAATTTGAAGAAAAAATATCATTGCTTTCAATTCTTTTTTTGGAAAATGTGACAAAAAAATATTTACTCATGTGTAGAAAAAATATTAAAGGGACATTCAAGTAGAGACAATGGTCAATAATTTCCTGAGAATCCGGTTATTATTGAGAGGCCTGATAGCATTGGCCTGTGCAGACTTCCCCACCACTGGGCTCAGAGATGATAGGGCCATGCCCACCTCTCCTCCCTCTGTACATGCCACTGCCTGATATTGCAAAATCACTGAATGGTAGATTACTACC
>JAODUJ010136329.1:0-11143 GCA_027564615.1 Psolus chitonoides | reverse complement strand
GTGCACAGTACAGTACTTGTTTGCAGAATTAAACAAAAGTCTGGCGGACCTCTATTCAACTCGAGACTTTTAACAACAAATTTCTCAATGAAGGAGTTGAATCATGGCGTGGGAGAGGTACATAAGGTCGTCATTTTTCATTGCTAACCTTTTTTCGTCTTTTCTCGGAAGTGAATTCTGACGGTTTCACTTTTTCTTTGTCCAAACGCCTACTGAAACTTCAATGAGTAATACAATATTGACGACTGTGGTGGCTATTCTGGGACATCCCATAATTATTGGGACCTGTTTCACGATTTTTCAGCATAATAAAGTACAGAAAGCGAGAATTTATTCAAGTCCATTTTATCTTTATTTTGACATTTCCACAGGATCCCGTCGAAGAATATTTAACACTTTTTGATTCCTTGCAAAAGGAATCTATGCGGTCACGCATGTATGTGTGTGTGTGTATGTGATGCCGTTTGTAAACACCATAAGTGAATGATGCAAGGTCCGACTCCTGTCATACTTGGTAGGTAGGTTACCCATGGTGAGTAGGTGGTTCATATTGTTTTTGGTGGAGGTCAAAGTTCAACAGAGGTCAAACATTGGAAACTTTATAAACACCGTAACTTGATAGGGCAAACTTCAATTGAGCTCACACTTGGTACGTGTGTCCATCATTGTTAGTACATGATCCCTATTGTTTTTGGTAGAGGTTAAAGATCATCTGAAGTCAACAGAGGGTAAACACTGTGAAAACCTTGTATATGCCATAACTCGGTAGGGCAAACTTTCATTGAGCTCATACTTGATGTGTGTGTTTGTGGTAGTTAGTACATGGTCCCTATTGTTTTTAGTTGAGGTTTAAGGTCATCCGAGGTCAACAAAGTTCAAACACCGAAAACCATGTAACCACTGTAACTTGATAGGGCAAACTTCAATTTTGCTCATACGTAGTATGTAAGTTCATCGAAGTTAGTACATGGTCTCTATTGTTTCTGGTTAAGGTCAAAGGGCATCTGAAGTCAACAGAGGGCTAACACTAAAAACCTTGTAAACACCATAACTTGATAGGGCAAACTTCAATTAAGCTCATACTTGACATGTGTGTTCATCACAGTTAGTACATGGTCACCATTGTTTTTATTCAAGATCCAAGGTCATCTGAGGTCAACAGAGGTCAAAAACTGAAAACCACCGTAACTTGGTACAGCAAACGTCAATGGAGCTCATTCTTGGTACATGTGTTCCTCACAGTTAGTACATGGTCCCTGTTGTTTTTGGTTGAGGTTAAAGGTCATCATAGGTCAACATAGATCAAATAGTTAAAAATTGTAGCCACCATAACTTGATAGGGCAAACTTCAATTGAGCTCATACTTGGTATGGGTGTTCATCATAGTTAGTAATTACATGGTCCCTAGTGTTTTTGGTTAAGGTCAAAAGTCATGTGAGTTCAACAGGGGTTAAAACCTTGTAACCACCGTAATGTGGTAGGGGGAACTTCAATTGAGCTCGTACCTGGTATATGTATTCATCATAGTTACTACACGATCCCTATTGTTTTTGGTTGAGGTGAAAGGTCTTCTGAGGTCAAACACTAAAAACCTTGTGACCACCATAACTTGATAGGGCGAAATTCAGTTGAGCTGATACTTGTACTAAGTTCATCATAATTAGTACATGGTCCCTGTTTTTTGTGAGGTCAAAGGCCATCTGAGGTCAAACAATAAAATCAGGTTTTAAATCTAAAGGCAAGGAATCACGAAGCTCTTGGCTCTTGTTCAATTTCCAAATTGCTCTCATACTCATCACACTCTCACCATACAACTAGGGTGACTATCAAAGGTATCAGCAAATATAAAAGAGGTCAAACTGGATGGGGTCGACATATAAAGGCTCTAGCCGTACAACCAGGGCAACTATGAAAGGTGTCAGGCTATCAGCAAATATGGGGCACTGGATAGAATGATATTCAGGCCCTTATCATTCCCAATTTACCACCAGAGTAACTATCAATTCGCCAAACCCATTAAAATGTACTGGATGTGGATAACAAACAGGCCCTAGCCATACAACCAGGGGAAGGATCAAAGGTATCAGAACGTCTATCACTTTTAACTAGGCATTGGATTGCCAGGGGACGACATTTAGACCCTCGCCATACAGCCAGGACTACCGACAGAGGTATCAGCAATTGTACATGATCCGTTCATCACGGACAGACAAATCAATAAAGAAAGAATTATAAGAATCAAATAGCATTCGGTTGATGTACAGTTGGCTTTGTATCTAATATACTGTATACTACAATCGGTTCCTGTGATGTGACAATTAATGAAAAGGCACAATAATATAATTTTTTTTGCATAACTTGGTTGAGGTACATTTTGTTATTGTTTGCTACATTTGGTTCATATTTGGTTCATATTACAATCTATCTCATACGTACTATATGTTTCGTGGTAAGGATTTGCTAAATATACATTCGTTTGTTTGCTATATCATTGCAGCTGCATTCTCCAAAGCCTCCAGAGAAGTCTGTCCATCTTGATAAATCTAAAAGAGTAACCGTCCGTAAACTGAAACCTCAATCCGAACTGAATAAACGTCCAGTCAAGTCAATCCTGATAGCGAAGCCTGCCCCACCTCAGGCAGCTATTAAGACTGAAGACTATACTGGTGAGTTTAGGGATATCCTTCTGTCATGTTGAATTAATGGAAAGTGTATGCTGGTTCAAAACTGAAATCTCAGTCTGAAATAAATAAACGTCCAGTCAAGACCCTCCTTATAGCGAAGCCTGCCCCCACCTCAGGCATCCCTTATAGGAAAGAAGACTGTACTGCAGGAATTTTGGGATATCCTTCAATTATGGGAAGTGTATGCTAGTTCAGAACTGAATCCTCAGTCAGAACTGAATAAACAACCAGTCAAGACAATCCTGAGAGGAAGCCTGCCTAACCTTGGGCAGCCCTTAAGACGGAAGACTCTACTGGTGAGTTTAGGCCGGATATCCTTCGGTGATGAATACAATGTTGGATCATGGGAAGCATATAGTTTAAATCTGAAACCTCTGCAATCTGAACTTAATGAACGTCCAGTCAAGAGAATCATAATAGCGAAGCCTGCCACACCTCATGCAGCCCTTAGGACTGGAGACTGTACTGGTGAGTTCAGGCATATCCTTCGGTCATGAATACCATGTTGGATTTTTGGGAAGTGTATGCTAGTTTAAAATTGAAAAACCCTGCAGTCCAAACTTAATAAACGTCCAGTCAAGAGAATCCTAATAGCAAAGCCTCCCACACCTCATGCAGCCATTAGGACTGGAGACTGTACTGGTAAGTTTAGGGATATCCTTCAGTCATGAATGAATGTTGTTTCATGGGAAGTGTATGCTAGTTTAAAACTGAAACCTCAGTTGGAACTGAATAAATGACCAGTCAAGACAATCCTAATAGCGAGCCTGTCTAACCTTGGGCAGCCCTTAGGACTGAAGACTGCACGGGTGAGTTTATATCCTTCAGTCATGAATACAATGTTCCATTGTGGGAAGTGTATGCTAGTTTAAAACTGAAACTTCAGTCTGAACAGAATAAATGACCAGTCAAGACAGTCCTGATAGCGAGGCCTGCTCCACCTCGGACACCCCTCAAGACAGAAGACTATACAGGTGAGTTTAGGGATATCCTTCAGTCTAGAACACAATGTCAGGGTTTGTGTTAGATTGCATCTTCGCATCCATGACGCTTTTCAGTGATTCAGCAAGTTATCACAAAATTTCTTGGTTTGCTCGTTAGAAATAAAAGTTTGTTGACGGACTGCATATCTAAGTGAGAGTTCGATTGAGAGTTCGATTCCGGGTCAGCTCATACCAGAGACTTGAAAAATGGTATCTACTGCCATCTTTTATGCTTGGTGCTAAACAACGAACAGTGTAGTAGGGACAAGCAGGCATGGGACTCACCTGTGCACTGGTACTCCACATATACTGACTGCGTGGCCTAGTTGTTAAAGCATCCGCCTCGCAAGCCGGGAGGACTGCGTTCAAATCCAGGTTGAGTCAATTATCCAAAGACCTAAAATTTGGTACCTACAGCACTGCCACCTTGCTTAGTGCTGAAGCGTTAAAGATCGGAGTAGGGAAAATCAAAAGGTGGTAGAAGTGCTTTCACTCTGACCGGGGCAGTACCACCGCTCTTCCATCGATGTTGTACACAGGCTCATTCCTGTTTAAATCATCAGGGTTGAGACGACGGTCCTTTACTTAGAGGGTATGAGCTTGTCATCTGGAGGCATACTGTACATATACAGGAACCCTCAAGACTTCAAATCATATATTTAAAAACAAGCTACCTCTCTCCCTTATTTCCCTTGCTGTGCCTAGTCATAGGCTAATCCTTTTTCCGGCATCCTCTAATATTGAAAAAAAAGTTGCACGGTATCATACCATACAAGCTCACACCTTTACCTCTTTAGCGCATGGCTCCAATTACACAGTGGCACTTTGCAGAACAAAGACTGAAAAGCAGCTTAAGCCCAGCCCATTCGTTTGTGACATTCCGTCTCATGCCCCAATGCACCTGCATCCCTCTGCTAGAATGATGAGTGCCACGTGGCCAGGGGAAAAGAGTGTCAATCACACTCAAATGTCCTTAAGCGTTATACACAGCCTGTGTACATGCTTCACATGGCCTATCCCTGCAAAGACATCTCTATAGGCGGATGGCATACTTTCAACACAATGTGTGTCTACAGAAGTAGGTTATTGTTAACTCTTTAGCGCACTGCTCCAATTATACAGAGGGCACTTTGCGGGACAATGTCTGAAGGGCAGCTTAAGCCCAGCCCTTTTGTTCATGACATTCCGGTAGCATCATGCCCCTGCTTCCCTCTGCTAGAAATTCACGATCGAAACTTGCAGTGACGAGTACCACATGTGAATTACACCCCAAATGTTGTTAAGGGTTATATGACATGGAGTATGTAGGTTTGCAGGTCACAGCTTTTTCTTACCTTTTTCATAGGTGTCAGTGGTCTCCGTTTTGATGCCAATGGTAACATTATAGCCCACAGTATTCTTGGGACCTTGGATGACTACACTCAAGAAGCTGCTATACAGGGTCATGTCACGGTTAGTACCAGTCTTTAATTTGATTTTATTAAAGGCTCCTTCTCTAATGTACAAGAGAATTTTACACCTCCAGCAGACCTGCCAACTAGTAAGGTTTTGGCTTATTTGTGCGGGAAATGGTTGAAAATACGGCCGTACGATTTCCCCCCATATACAGATTTTAACCATTTTGACACAGCGGAAAAAATGATAGTTTGAAACAGCTGCGCTTGTGCACTGTGCTATAATTAGAAACCGGTGCCAAGCCCGACCGACGTTATGATTCTGGTCGCTACCGTACAGTGCGATCTTCAATTTAACGTGTCTGTGATTGGTCAACAAATCTATATCACATCGTATTCAACCAATCAGAAAGTCGCATACAAAAGTGCTACTTATCACAATACACTGTTTCCACAATCAAGAAAATTACCCGGAATTCGGGATTGAGTATATTTACTCTATTTACACAGTGACATAATGTACCAGCAAATCTTGATCAGTAATATAGATGTTCATTTCCCCGGAAATGGTGAACTAGTTCCCTCCCATGCTTGGATTTTGTAGAGCACATTCCCGAAAACAAATTTCATTATGTGGAAGCATTTTCCTGATGGACTTCGTCTACCGTAAAAAAGCATCAAAAGATGCAAATTTACAAAACAGAATACTCAGTAAAATGGAAATTCATAAACCCATCCTCAAAAGGAGAAAACCATGCACGATGTACCATGTGTGGTTCGAATTTCAGCATCGGCCATAGTGGAGCATATGACATTGTGCAACACATTAAAACCAGTAACTGAGTAAGCACCAAAGTTATGCGGAGACTAAGGACACAAATCTAATTTATCTAGGCTATATAGACTATGTAAGTATTGAAGTTGGATCATTGAATAACATTGTAATGATTGTATACTTGCGTTGTTAACAAGTGAAAATATTTTAATGGATGTTTTGAAAATTGTGGGTTTCGAAACTTTGTAAGCTCATGTAATCCATATTTTTGAAAATTACAGGTTTTTATGAGAAATACAGGTTTTGGGTTTTGTGATGCCAGAGGTTGGCAGGTTTGGTCTAAGCCATTAGTTAATTTATACCACATTTTCCTACAGGAGACCTACCCAAATCCAGGCCACAGCTCAGAAGGTGACGTGCAGACCCTATCAACAGATGAAAACTGAACTCTCATCAACAATAAACTCATCAATACTCACAGAGGTTTTTACACTCCTCTAAGCCTCTTTATTCATACCACAGGTTCCTACAGGAGACCTAGTCCAGACCACAGTCACCGAGCGTTAAAGCTCAGAAGGTGACGACACAGACCCCCAGAGAGAAACTATCAACAGAGGAAAAACAGTGTTCTCATCAACAATAAACTCCTCGATACTCGCAGAGGTTTTTACACTCCTCTAAGCCTCTCTATTTATACCACGGGTTCCTGCAGGAGATTCCCGAGCCTCAGTGCTCTCATCAACAATAAACTCAATACACATATATAAATGGTGCTAGTACATCATCACAAAACTGTGTACACCCCTCAATTTATACCACAGGTTCCTGCAGGAGACCTACCTAAGTCCAGACCACAGTCACCAAGCATTAAAGCTCAGAGGGTGACAACACAGACCCCCAGAGAAAAACTTTCAACAGATGAAAACAGAGCTCTCATCAACAATAAACCTAATGTACTCAATCATCATACAGCTATTCACACTCATCTAAGCCCTTAGTTAATTTATACCACAGGTTCCTGCAGGAGACCTACCTAAGTCCAGACCACAGTCATCGAGTGTTAAAGCTCAAAAGATGACAACACAGACACCCAGAAAGAAACTATCGACAGATGAAAACTGAGCCCTCATCAACAATAAACTCATCAATACTCACAGAGGTTTTTACACTACTCTAAGCATCTTTATTCATACCAAAGGTTCCTGCAGGAGAACTACCTAAGTCCAGACCACAGTCACCAAGCATTAAACCTTAGAAGGTGATGACACAGACCCCCATAAGGAAACTATCCACAGAGCAAAACAGAGCTCTCATCAACAATAAACTCCTCAATACTCAGAGGTGTTTACACTCCTCTAAACCTCTTCATTTATACCACAGGTTCCTGCAGGAGACCTACCTAAGTCCAGACCACAGTCACCGAGCGTTAAAGCTCAGAAGGGGACGACACAGACCCCCAGAGAGAAACTATCGACAGAGGAAAACAGAGCTCTCATCAACTGGCAGAAGAAGATGCTTGAAAGAAAAATACAGCAAGGTTATATATCAAGTAAGTTATTTCATAATATGCATTATTAACACTGTAAGATCAGGAAAGTTAAAATGAAATGAGAAATCTCTTCATTCACTTTGCTCCTCCCTCACCAGTCTACCAACACCAATGCATTGTAATCCCTTAACCCTGCTTACATGCATCTGTCAGTGCTTCTGTCATCATTCAACAATTTGTTCTCCTACCTTTCCTGGATTTTTTTTGGAGTAGGGAACATATTCTGCTCGTTTGCATTTTTTGTGGGGGGGGGGGTTGAAACCCCTGTTACATGCCTTGCGGCACATTAAGGTTAAGCAGGTACATTGTGTTATTCTAGGTAGACGAGTGAGTATTATCGCTAGCAAATACCCAGACTAACTATAACTAGTCTTGGGATTTCTGACTTACATGATGAAGTGCACATGCAGCTGTGAGTAACAACTGTTAGCCTATGGTGTAAATGGAGCCAAATTATATAAGCAATTATCAACAACAATCATTGAGGTTCAACGGCCATGGATTGGTACTACTTTGGCATGTTATTGATTTGAAGAAAATGTATAGGTTGTCCCTTAGACAACCTGTCTGCCTGTTTTGGTTGCCCGGGAGAATATCTGGTTGTCCGAAGGTGAAATTCAAATTTGCCTCACCCCAAAAGAATGAACTTTGTATCGATTTAGTCATAGATTGGGTGGTCCCACTCCATTTACCTAACTTCTGTGTTTTGTGATATTTCATAGACTAGCTAGGCCTATGGTGTTTTTAACAATATAGAAGCAATGTTCTTTCAAGTTAGCATGTTTTGGCAATTTCTAAGCTGGTTGTCAACCTACCTAACTACTTTAGGTTGTCCGCCGCAAATTTGAGTAGTCTCGAACTACTGTTAAAATCGAGCCCTGTATGTATGCACTGCCACATGGTATAAGTTGATGTGGGCACCAACATGTACTCTATCAGAGCTATATCACAAGTCTCCTAGCTGAACAAGTACTTACTCTTAATTACCATGGCCAACAACAGGGTGGAGGGGAAGAAGACAATGGTCTTCTACAGAGCAATATTTTTGCGGTCAGTGTTATTACCACTTGAGTCAACATGTTACAACAGCACATAGCCAGGAGGATTGTCACATACCTAAAATTGTGTATAATTGCTCTCTTGGTTATTAAACCAACCTCACATATTTTTTGTACTGTTCATGATAGTTTTGTATCAACCCTGGTTGATAAGCTATAAGTTATAAGCTATTATGATATGGCACTCAATCAAGTCTAAAAACATCCCAAAGTGGACCTCATCTATTCTCTCCTTGGCCTGTATCACATAAGGCCATCATGCTCTGATTCTATTTTATTCTGTCTTGAGCACATCCTCTCGCTCAATTCCAAGTTTTCCATTCACACTATTTTCTCTCTTCCCCTACAGTGCTCCTACAAGTTGTTTTTGGTCTCCCCACTTTTCGTCTTCAATTTCATTGCTATGTCTGGGCAATCAAACAATGATGATCATTTTGTTTTCTGAGGACATGTCCAATCCAGTTCCATCATATGTGTTAGACTTCATGACTCATCTTTGTTAACTAAAGTAGACCTGGGCAAATATATTCCATACGGGCCATGTGAAGAATTTATAATAAAGCGCCTTCAGACGGTATCCGAGTGAGGATGCTGCCCGGGGCTGCTTGGATCATTGTGTGAATGCGATCTTTCTGGGTTCTGGACCCCCGATCTTGCTCCTAGTCGAGAGGCAGAGCAGAACCCTTGTTGCCTCAAGACCGCCCACTGTGCGGGAGAGGATTGTCTTCTGAACGCAAACAGGGTTCCTACCCCGGGCGACTGAAAGCTGTCTAGTTACAATACAAAAAAGATTGTGACCTCTAACTATGGCAGTTGTGATAAAATTTGACCCGGTTCACCTCCGTTCATGGAAACAAGGTTCATCGCAGGTTAGCTCGGATGCCATCTGAATGCAAGGGGGTTTTGGGCTTGTGGTTTTGGCACCGGGTCAGCCCCCGGCAGCACTGGTGCTGAACCCCCCCGCTCGGAAACCGTCTGAACATGCCTATAGTCTCACATGGTATTTGATTGGCATGCTCATTAATGCATATATGCAACATTGGAGCTGAACAGGTTATTTAAGCAGCCATTGTATGGCAGATATGGGCATTTATTGCCCTGTTGGTGTCTGGTTGATGGTTTTGTGTCCACATTCCCACCACCACCATGGTCCATTGCCCTCAAGTACACATGCTCTAACAACAATGTGAGCAGCCCAAGGACGAGCTCTGCTTGCAGTTGTACAGATATATGCTAATGTGTCTCAAACATACAGTCTCCAATGTTCTTGTATGGCACTGTCATTGATAATTATATGCAAAGTTACGATCAGTGGGTTAATTGATATAACTTTTCTGGAGCTGGCAGTCCATCCTTCAGCACTGGCAGTCCATCCTCCAGAACTGGCTGTCGGCCATGTCTGGTCCACAAGTCATTTTTTTGCTGAGCTTTATCCTAGAGGAAGCTGACATGCTTAATGCATTCTGTCCCACAGAGTTCATGCAGGACACTCTTGTTGATGCGTATACAGGACATTGGGTTAATTGGTAAAGCAATGGGAATTGTACTGGACCTGGCAGTCCATCCTCCAAAACTGGCTTTTTGGCCCTGTCTGGTCTGGTAGTCGTATTTCGACTAGGTTTGTTTCCAAGTTAGCCAGTACCAAGAAGCCATGTAGGCCAATGTAGCATAAAGAGTACAAATCAGCAGTTGATTATTTTTAATTTCTGTTTCATTTTCAGAGCTGCTACAGAAACCAGTCGATACGTTGGTGATGAATCAGGCGAGCGACTTTAGACAGACCCAGGAGCAGAGACACCTGATAGATAGATCCATACCAGCACAGGATTATGGCAAAGGATGTAAGCAAACTGGTGGGGGGGGAGGGTAATTTGAATGGGAAATACGACTTTGTTCATTCTCTTTTTATAATTGTTGTATTTTTGCTGGTCCCAAAGGGAACAAGCCTGTAGCCTTTGTATGTCACTCACTCTGTCCCTTTGTCACTCCGTCACACCACTTTAGGTCCGACAAGTCGACCATCGACAAGTCGACCATGCCATGCATAGTGTTGCTACTTCTGATTGGATGATTAAGATTGTGTGTAATGAGTGGTGGTAAATGTTGACTATTTGAATAACTTTAGAGTGATCACACTTGCAGGTAACATCAATTAGTCTATTCAGGTGTTACCTGGCCTGAATAGAAGGTAGTCGCGGCTGGTTGCAGTTGAATAGAGAGGACGAACAATAGAGTTACTGATGGAATGCAAGAGCGGACCTAATTGAAACTTGAACTGATGGAAATGATAGAATGCTAGGGCGGACATAATGGGTGGTTAAGGGGTACAGGGTGAAAGTGGGAGGGGTTGCAGGGGAAGGGTGCAGGGGGCGATGTTAATGTGAATTGTGATATTGAGTTAGGGTGGAGTGGGGGCAGAAGTTACGTATAGTTACGTCTTTGAACTTACTTTTCAAACGTATAGACGTTTTGGTTCATCCCTAAAGTGCCATTCAATATATTTAAGATTGTTAAATGGCATACAGTGTTTCTCTTTTCAAAAGCGCTAGAAGGGTGTTACAATGATCGAAACAAGAATTTTGTGCAGTTGTCAACAGAAATGGTTGAAGTTAAAAGAGTGACACTTAAAATTAATGTCAACGCTGATTGATAAGATATATCTCTCTTTATTTATTTACAGATCGAGTTGGTAGCGAATTT
>JAODUJ010136218.1:0-11143 GCA_027564615.1 Psolus chitonoides | reverse complement strand
TGAACTCGTCAAGACCTTTCTTAATGATAGGTCATAAAGTCCACCTGTTTTTTTTTGGGAGGGGGGAATTAAATCACTGAACTATACATCAGTGTTTCCATTGTCAAAGAACATCTCATAATTTGATTAAGTTGCTAAGGCAAATTTTCGAGCAGGTACTGCGCATGCTCGGGGACTTAATAGTGTAGAGTGTACGTGATTGCTGTGTGCGTGGGAGGTAGTTGGGGAGCGGATAAAAAGTGAGTATCTGTATCCCAGTGGTCTGTTGATGACCTCCGATGATCTTCGCATGTGGTGGGATGGTACCTCGTTTAATTCTTGATTGGACTTGGTCGGCCTATGGAATAGGGGCTGGATCTTGAGCGCAAAAATGTGTTCATCATTTTCAGTCATATTTCTCACGAACCGCCACTCTCCTAGCAAAAAAGATATAATAGGCCTATTTCCCATAACTTGTCAGAAAATCATTTGTTTTTCATGTGGCCAAATTATTGGAGTGGATGGTATTGGATGGCCCGCTCCCACTCTAAATACCGGGGTATGTCCCATTGTCCAATGCGCTCTGTGTCATTGAAACGTAAAGGGGTAACAATACCGTGCGCAAAAAAATTGTATGGTTTAGTGTTGAGTAGCCAATGCCATGCATTGAAGGACTTTGCAATAGGTAATAGGAATAGCTCCCAGGGGAGCTGCCAGAGTAAAGGCAATCAATGGTTGACCTTTGCTTGGTTAGCATACCTGGCAACATATCCTTTCTGTGCATACTAATGCTACTACAGTGACAGTCTACCCATAACTACATAATGTTCAGTGGTATAGCTAAATGGGCCAGTGGGGTCATGCCAGGATGTTTTCTGAGTCACTCCATTTCATTTAAGGATTAAATGACAACTTAGTTCATAGTTGTCATGTAGGTTGCCCATATGGAGAACATGAACCCAATTGTTGTTGGTGATGTTTCAATGACATTGAACGACCACCTGCAAAGTTATATGTAGTATGAAGGTCAAGATCAACTTCTCACTACAGATACTTGGTATGTGTGTGTTCATCATGTAGTAAATGAACCCTGTTGTTTTTGATTGAGGTCAACAGAGGTCAAACAACAAAATCAGGTTATACATCTGGAGGCAATGAATCACTTGGAGCCCTCCGGCTCTTGTTATTATCATTATCAATATGCAGGCCGACGAAATGTCATAAATACTCAGGAAAATGTATGTTGTATTGGGAAAATAACTCTTATACTTGTTAACGTCAGCACTCACGCCCAACTAGCGAACTCGACACAGTAAGTATTTTCTAGCATAGGCGTGCGACGACGCTCATGCATGGAGGGAGGGAGGGGTTAGCTAAACTCCAGATAAGGGGGGAGTAGGCCTACAAACCTATTCTCTACCAAATGTCAACCTTTGTGTTATGCCTGTGAAAATTGTTGGTCCCTAAAGTTAGGTGCTGAGAGGCTAGCGCTATCAACGACATCTACCCCATTATCCTTGCTATGTTCCTACGCCTATAATTACCACTGTAGGCTTATAACGCACCTCAACAACATCCATCCCAACAGCCCTGCTATGTTCCTACGCCTAGAATTACCACTGTAATATTTGCTGTATAGGCCTACCATGGGAGTAGGTGACTTTTTCAAGGTCAACACTGAATAAACCGCGATGACGTCATCAGAACCCATTGTTTTAGCCGACAGTTTGAGGGTATTGGGGGAGGCCGGAGGTGTCATCGATATCGCCAACTACACCTACTCTTGTGAGCGTGGCGTGCCGCAAAATGGCGTGATAGACAAGCACATTAGGATACTCACATATACAGTTACGAGTTAAAAGTGAAAGTAGATACATTGTTGTTGATCCCGAAGAGAACAAGTCTATGGTTCTCGTTGTACGTCAGTCACTGTGTCACTCACTCTATCGCTCACGTTGTCCGTCACGCCACTTTGAGCACATTTTTGGTAAAGAATGGAATTCTTGTGATTTTTTTTATACTTTTCCCTTGTAAACACGCTAAGCCGACCATGCCTAGTTGAATCAAGTTAATACCTGGTACATATGTTCCCCATAATGAGTACATGATTCTTCAAAACTGCAAAGTGTCAGTCACCGGTAGTCTAATACAGGGCACCAATTAAAATACAATGTAAAACGATATCATAAAGCTGAGAAACAAACAAGAGTTTACATGATGATTCAAAACACCAGTTTTTCATGACATGGGTGACGTTACTACATGAAAGGCACCACCAATCACTCAAAAACTTAAAGTTGTATAATACGCGTATTTCTGTACAGTGTAGGGATGTAATTGAGGGTATTATAACTCCCAGGCCATTTGTTCCCAGATAAACGTCCTTTTTTGAGAAGAAACGCTCTATATGAGTCGTGGTCGATGACACGGATTTTCTGTGACCTTCACAACGGTCGTTTTCTTACACGACTTTATCATTTCCAGCGCTATTTGGGTTGTTTTTTAATTGTATATACTAGAAAAATCACGTGTGACATGAGTATATATCTGCCGAAGAAATTAACAGTTATAGGACGCAAAGAACGTGACATTAATGTTGAATTTTCTCAAATGGCACTCCAGGATTTCGTATAGATTTCTCAATATCAACTAGGGATTTCGCAATATCTCTCCTCTGGTTTTGCTAACTTCATCTTTACAAAATCTCAGATAGTTTGCTGTCACAGGTCAAATAGTTTAAAACGAAAGTCTTTTATAACATGACTTACATCACGTGAATAAATATTGGTTGTATACATGGCTTTATCACTCTGAATTCACATCACGTCTGCAAGGTGGTGTCGTACGTGCGTTGACTAAATCCGAGAGGCATAGGGTTGCACATATTCCCCGTTTCTCGCTCTTTAGGACCAGATTAGAGAAAAATCCATAGACGGTCCAAGAATTATTTGAGTGACTTGATATTTGCCAATTTTTTTTTTAAATATCGTTAAATGTGATTTGGTCTTATTCGGATCGAAATTGTATTTGTCCATGAGAAAAACTAAATGTCGGTAAAGATGTATGCGGGATAAATCGTAGCAGGCAACGTATGGCACTTCCTACAATTCGTGTGACGATTGACGAGTTCGGTGTTATTCCTCTATTGTATATGTTGCAGTGTTTCCACATTTACAAAACTGTTTTCCTGAAATGCGCCCCTAAATTTTCTGAAATAAAGTGACCATTTTATTTCAGGTCGTATGATTGTAGTAACAGGTAATGGGGAATGTTCATCTTAATTTTTTCTCAGGCTACGGTTTCATTGCCGTCAAATTTTGACACAGTACATTTAACAGTAACCTACATCCACCGTCACCCCTCTCCCAGTGGTGGCGCTAGTGAGAATGGTCCTCTTGTCGGGGAATCCGGCTGTCTTCCTGGCGGGAAGTGTTCCGTTTTGAAGTAAAGATCGAAATGTATACTGTGCATGACATGTTTCAACTCCCCCTCCCCACACTGGCCTCTTCCCCACACTGGCTATCAGTGGCGTCGCCAAACTTTTTGATCTATGGGGCACTGGGGGCACGACGATTTCTGAGGGGGCCCTGCCAGTTACTCATTTTGGCGCCGAAAGCGCCACCGAGCGCGATACGCGTGGGGTCCAGGGTCCCGCGTTGAGCCCCTGGTGGGGTCTAGGGCAAAAGCCTCGGTGGAGGCCAGGAGGCGAAGCCCCCGAAAGCGCCTGGGTTTCACTGAGGGTATTTGTGATGCATTATAGCCCTTATTTTAGAGTAATTTCGTAGACAATACACACGTCCAAAAACCCTAGTATTGGCACTAGACTATATATGCGGGCCCATTTAAATTTCACAACTGGGAACGCTAATGTATTCAACTTGATGTTTTAAATATTAACCCTTCTACTACAGTTATTGTAATAGGGGGCCACATGGAATGAACCATTTGTTGGGCTGCCTGGGCGGGGTCGCCCATCAGCCCATGTCATCGCGATATCACGGTAGGTTTTGGGGTGGAAGATTACAATTGTAGATATGAAAGACGTCACATGACCCCAACATCTGTTTATCATATTTGCCGTAGGCTAATGCTCCTTCCCCCCTCCACACTCAAATTTCCTTTGTGCATACATCACCGCGAATAAACCGTGCACAGCACGTTGCACACACCCGCCGCATTCATCGTTCGTAACTCGAATATAAAGATGCAGCCCATTTCTGGTTTCAACTTTAAATCTTCAACTTTAAATCAATTAGAATTATGTTCGCTTCTCGTGCGATTGCAAGGTCTCAGTGGCATATGCTTACATATACATTACGCATTTTCCGCTCTTCGCGGGCATTACCGTTCATTTAATTCCATGTCGCAAGTGTAGGTCTACCCTATTCATTTTCAGGTAGTAAAAACTTACGGATATCATTCAACTGAAAAAACGGTTGTATTTTATTGGAAATGGTACCATTTTTTCGCATGCACTGGTTTCTTAATCAATGCCTAATTAATATATTTTTTGGCGCATTTCACCGGCCATGGTAGCTGGCTGCCACTATGTTTTGGTGTGCTTCATACACACTGTTACTGGCTACGTTATTACTGTGGTATTCTTCTGCTCATTTGACATGTATGGCAGCTGATCACTACCGATTTTTTTGCCGGCCTCGAGCGTGTTCTTTGACAATTAACGCGTATAGGCTACATTAGCATCTTAGGTTTTCGGGACGGGGTACCCGTCAGCCTATGCTGCTATATTAATCGGGTGGAATAGATTGGAGTTGGATATCAGAGACGTACATATATAATGTCCATATCTATACGAGAGTGATTATACAGAAAAATCATGTTTATTTTAAACTAAAAAGGACTGAGTGGGTTTCCTGGAGCCAATAGAAACTTCCCCAAGTTCCATCACTGTGGTACTTCACCCGGTGTGGGGAGTACGACACGTTTTGCACTCTACCCCTGGCGACTCCACTGTATCCATTATGCTACCATAGAATTATCCAAAATAGTGATTTAAAATATAGTAACATTAGCCTACTTGTATGGTAGCTCAAATGAGTCAATGATTGATAATAATGGTATAAGCCGAAAAAACAGCACTCCACATTCAATATCTTTCCTCTTGGGAAAGGTGTTAGAAGAGTGGTGGAGAAGGAACATTGTAGGGGATATTTTAGGTTACGTCCCTTTCACAGCTTCAAAAGTGTGAGGGACATGTCCCTGCGTCCCGGAAGATTCTACGCCCATGGCAATAATAGCAACGATGGATCAGGAATATACCTAACATAATTGTAAAAGTAGGGGTGTTATGTTTGAAAATTCTGAGTTTCCGATTCACTTTCAGCAGCGAATTGTAATAGTGGATAGTCTGATTGACAAAATTATTTGAAGTTAGTTACTTATCGTACGTGTTTATCATGATCAATTCTTATCTATACATTCCAGTGACTGTCATCGAGAACATCTGTCAGGTTGACCTTATTTGCAAAACATTGAACGAATATTACCAGAATAATATCCTTACTTGCGAAAAGTATGGATTGATTTTAATAACGCCTCAAAATATTTCTTAGGATTCCGAAAAGTGTGGGGGACATTTCGTGTTACGTCCCCCACATCTCTTTACGCCCATCTTCATAGTCTAGATGCATCATAAAGAGTTTGGTTTGGCATGGCTACCGACTCCCATTCACCCCCAATTTCCGACTGCCTTGGTCCTTACGTACCTCCATTCCCCATTGGTCTTTACGCACCCCTAGCTTGCCTCTATTCACCCCTGGGGGAGGCATGTGCACACCGGTTGGGAAACACTGTTTTATACACTCACCTAAAGTTGATGTGTTGACAGAGACGATAACCACCTCAAACCCCCGTAACTGGTACCGGCTCTTGCTAGTCATTTCCATGATTAACGGAGTGTTTTCAAACACCAGGATTGAGGAAACATCAGCTGATCCATTATAACTTACAAAACTAGCTCCGTCAGAAATTGTCACATAATCGTATCTGTACTCTGTTTCAAAGTCGGTGAAATTAACCAGGAAGCCCACCGTTGAGGAAAACTTCCATATTTTATGCATGGAACTTGGATAAGCATTTGGATAGCCGAGTGAGCTTATGGTCACAGCTTCCCCGAGTGCTAAGTTGGCTGTTTTCAGAAAAGAAAGAAAAAACAGTCAATAAATGGGTCAAATTAAAATAAAATGTCATGCTCGTTGCTACAGCCATCATAATGTGCCAAACAGCTTCGTCCTCAGACTTTTAAATTTATAATGGCATGAGGAAGGGGTTGGGAACTAAGGATCACAACTCTGTAACAAAGCACCCGTCACCTAGGAAGCTACGCATTCCTGCCAGCTTATGTCCAACGTACCCTCCAACCTCATAAGGGCTGGAATGCTAAAATGTACAAGCGTTTCCGTCGCTACATATCATGTCTTGCCGAATAATTATTTATGCAGTCATGATGGCGTGCGTATATGTGTATGCGAATGTGCGTGTGTGTTTCCGTGACGCTCCCTGTAAACATGATAACTGATAATTGCAAATGTTGACGAAGTTCATACTTGGCACATATGTTGCCCATAATGATTACAAGAACCCTACTTTTGATGAAGGTCATTTGACGTTAACTGACGTCAAACACTGAAAACATTTTAAATATATTAATTTGATAGGATAAACCCCGGAGAAGTTCGTCTTTGGTATGTCGGTTACTCTTAGTAAGCACAAGAATCCTATCAATTTTGGTTGAGGTCCAAGTTCATTTGTAGTCAGCATAAGTCAAGCACTGAATGAAAACATTGTAAACATGTAAACTCTATACTAAAAACTCCTGAGAGGTTCGTATTTAGCTTGAATGCTGCTCTTAGTAAGCACGAGGAGCCCATTGATTTTGGCGGAGATCTTAGGTCATTCGCGGGGTCACAGAGGTCGAACACCGAACCTTTGATAGCACGTTAATTCTGTAATACAAATCCCTGAGAGGTTCATATGTGATTTGTATGGTGTCCGTAGTAATAGTTCCGGAGATCCAAGGTCATTTGAGGTCAACAGAGGTCAAACACTAACAAATCCTTGTGATCAAGATACCTGAAGATCACCAACTTTTACAAATGTGCACTTTTTGTAGCTTCTTCACCATGGAGCTCCAGAGCTTTAAACTCAACAACTTTACAGTCAGTGATGCAGCAAATGTAATGTAACATATGGAAGTTCCTAATGTCACGTAATGTGGAACACAAAAATAAATTAGGGGAAAGCTAGGATCGATTCAGGTCCAAAGGCATCAAAATTTGAGAACATTAAGCTTTGCAGTCAGTGATGTAGCACATGCCAGAATGCAACACGAAGGTTCCCTATATGGAATACACATAGACCTTATTTCTTATTTCAAACAAGAATAATTCAGGGAGATTTTATTCTTTCCTAAATACACTTCAAACCACATAACCATACTAATACCCACTGTTTAATTTTGATCTTGAGTTAAACCAGCAATAATCAAAGTAAACTAATGGTTTATACACATCTTTTTCTTGTGTACACAGTAGTTCATTGTGTGTACGGTATTTCCTTGGCCATAGAGTCCAGACTATTTTAATGTTTGTAAAAGTAAATAAATGAACTGACTTCTGGGACCGGTCTATTTGTTTTGAGTAAACAATAGCTGAGTGTTTGCTTTGTTTATTATTATAGTAGCATACAACACAACGAGAGTTTTTCTCATGTGCCCAATTCCCTTTACAGCATATAATCTCACTGCAATTTTGTATTCTGTTTGGTGGAGGTCGAAATGATATCAAATCAACGTAGGTTCAAAGCTGATATAAACTTGACAATACAAAATATTAGCCTAACAGTCAAAGGTAGAGAAGTAAACAAGGTTGCAAACTAACACATCACATACATCCCACTAACTGTTATTGCCATATCCCCATCATCAAAGTTACTATAAAGTATTTTATTAATATAGGCAAGGAATCACAACGCACATTTGCGTTTTTGTATATCAATTGGTTCTCTCCATCCAGGAATATAAATGGGTACCTGCGGGCAGCGAGGTTAACTTGAAAATATTGTGATGCACTGTATTGTGCTCCTATGGGAAATCATATAGGAGACACAACAAGTTGACACACTGTCGGGACCGAACAGCTTGAAATGTGTACATACATTAGTGTTGGTGTAGCAAGTAACCGATAATCTTAAATCTGCTGCTAATAGTCTGGTCGTTGAAGATGAGATTTAGGTGCTACCTGAAAACAATGGTGTAGAGATGGATTTGGACTCATTTGAAGCGCAATTTTTCGTAGAATAACATATCCAAAATCCGCAAAAGTCTGGTTCGGGATTTTTTTTTAGGTGTTTGAATTTGTCAGTACCTTTACGTTTTTTTTTACATGTTATAATAGGCTTGTTTATACCTATTTGAGGCTGTAGAAGTGAAGGTAGTTGATAATTAATCTAATATTATCTAATAATATAATATTAATACTGGATAACCATTTTAGTAAGCACAATTGAATATGCACTGCTCATATACACCGCTAAAGCTACACCACTGACCACCATTTTCACACAATTGGGTGAATATTGGTCGATGCACGGGGCTTTCTGTCACAATTCTGTTCACGTACACTGTGGGCAGTCAATGGCGAGTAGGGTTTGAACCCCCGTTTTATACACAATAGTTATCATCATTGCCTGATTTCCTCTCTGAAGGGCTTGCTACAGTTTATGGGTGTATCTGTATCATCTGGACATACGTCGGGTTGGTACGGAGGTGTGGGCCTATTCAAAATGTCTTCATAAAGTGTTCAGCTCAAACTGTTTAATTGTTGCTCTGTTCTCATAATGCCATTCCCATATTTGTCCTCAACTGGTCTCTCTGGTCTCCCAGTCTGCGTCAGTGAACAAGAGCAGCCTTATGACATCTGGAGCTCCAAAGAACTGTCAACCCACCGAATGGTCAAGCTGTGCAACTCCAATGCGAAGTACCGTCCTATTGTATGAAGCAGAGACTTGGAGGACAACAAATACCCCTGGTATGAAAGCTAGTGCAGACCTTCGTCAACTGCTGCCTGATCTGCTTCCAGATCTTGGGGCCACATAATATCAGCAATTCAAATCTTTGGCAGAGAATCAACCAGCTACCTGCTGAAGACGAGACCAAGGAGAGAAGATGAGATTGAACTGGTCATATACAGCGGATGCCTACCCAAACATCACAATAGGCGGACAGGCGCTGTCGTGGAAATCACAAGAAAGGCAAAGAATAGGCCGGCTAAGAAACGGCTGGCTCTGTGGTCTCAAAGCGGATACCAGAAATATGGGGTACACCTGAGGGCAGCTGAAAATAATGAATGGTGCAGGACAGAGAACTGCTATTTGTGGATGGTACGTTAGATTAGGTAGGTGACTTCAATATCCCATTCTTACCGAATATATTCAGTACTCTACGAAATTGACACATAAGAAGCCGTAATGACGTTTACTCAGCCACCATAATGCTGCTGAAAAAATCACGAGAGAATTTTTTGGAAATCAAGAAGCAGATTTTGAGAAATGCGATAAGCATTATTAGGCTCCAATATATATTACGCTCCGTGGTATATTCAAACTTTCAAACTTTGACAGTGGTCAATATTTTCGCACCGATTCATCTTGGAATGCCGGAACAACCTACAGACCACGACGTAGTTGAAACAAAAAATCAGACAGACCCGACTGTCTCCTCAGTCTTTTGACTTTGGAGGTTCGGCTTTTTTCTTCTTTTCCCGAAGGACGTCGTGAAAAAAGAACCAGTAACAGAGACATAGTCAGATCAAAGAAGGGATTTTATCGTCCCGCTCGTTTTTCAGCTCTGGAACTTCATACCATTTTGTGTGTACCTGGTACTGACCGAATCATACCTGAATTCCTGCTCTTAGCTGCCTGTGATCTTGGAGGAGGGCGGGACAAGGTTGCCACATCTAGACCCATGGACTAGAAGACTTAGCGTAGAAGTCGCAGTAGTAGATTAGTATATTCAATACATAATTCTATGGAATGAAGTTATAGTTTGAAAACTGAATAAATTTCTGATTCAGTAAAATGTATCAGTTGTTGGATAAAAATTGCATACACGTGCGCAATCAAGAACATGTGTGTCCTTAATGTGAAAGAGCGAGAGAAGAAGGGTGATGCAAGCAAGTTATAAACAATGCAAATTGGATGCTAACTGTGTCAATCTGTCCCTCCAAGTACCACAAAAATCCTTCATTTTGCTGATGATTGAGATTCTTCGTCAACCGGTACATGCGTCACCATTATCCTTGTCTACAACATAGTGGCTGTTCGGAATAAAGGGTGTGGGATACCAGATGGGAGAACCCAGGTGGAAAGGCGCATGGCCTGCGCGGTTTTAGAAATTCCGACCTCACTCCTGGCTGTCTGTCCGGGATTTTAAAGGGTGTTGGATACCAGTTGAGAAAACCCAGGTGGAGAGGTGCAATGGCCTGAACATCTCACGCCCGAAATCTGCCACTGCTTCGTCTTCGTGTTAGTGTTGTCTTAAGGATATTTGAGGCACCCGTGCAAAGCAATGTACTGGGCCCCTAACGCCCCAACATATCAAATTGAAAACCGGAGCCCTAATATCGCGCCCTGCTTCAGGTAATATAATGTGGTTTGTCCATCAAATGATGTGTTAAGGACGTGGACGGAATTAATCCAAAATGTTGAACATGTTCCAGAAACACGAGGTCGAAAATGTTTCATTATCTGAAGGTTCAAGGTGTGGTCAAATATATGGAGCTGCTAGTTTGAAATTATAGGATACAGGCAGCAGCACAATTTTGGTAAATCATGGGGCGCTCTTTCTATTCAATACCTCAGTGCCCTTTTGAATAATTTGCAGATATGTTAGTGTTGAATATCAGATTTGATGGCCTAAACAACTCGGAAAACTTACGGAACGCTGCAAAAAGATTTACATTATTACGAATGGTAGCCATTTTGAATTTTAGTTTTACGGTTCAACTACTGATAAAAACTTCCAATAAAAAATGGGTTCCTACTCTGATATCAATCCGCGGGTCATTATCATTGTTCCCGCTAAATTCGACGATGCTTCTATCCGCCAGACAATAGTAATTTGTTTTAAATAGCGGCCCTCCCGATG
>JAODUJ010136107.1:0-11146 GCA_027564615.1 Psolus chitonoides | reverse complement strand
AGGGAAATATGGGGACGGGCCGTGGGACTCGTGAGGATCCCACAGGCGAGGATAGATTTGCCACCTACCTCATTATTTGCGCGGTCTGTAGTGGTTCTTTCCACAGAGCATGTCGTAAAAGACGAGACTCAACCTATATATATGAGAAGCATACCCTAGACAATGCTTGCAACTGCTGCCATCTTGTATATGATCGGTGCTGGTAGCATTGATAATGAGTAAGCGGGTGTGGGACTCCCGATAATATCCCCTGTGCGCTATTACTCCATCATTGGAGTGTTATAAATATAATGTACATACATACGAATAAACTGACGGACAAACGGAATGACAGATTGACACCATAAACAAACAAACAATACCTTTGTAAGATAGGATGCGTTTCTGTTAACTCTGATTGTTACGATCTCCGGTTGCACTCTGCGTAGTTCATCTGTACTTGCAGAAAGTTCGGATATAATGGACACTAACGCATACTCTGTCACTCTAACATTTTCCTGGAAGTAGGAACATTTCAAGACCTCGGTGCACTGCGGAGAACATGCCGAGTTATTTACGGAGCTTGCGGGAGTTGTGTCCATGTTTATAACTCCAGTTGTTGCGTTAAAAACCAGCCGGCTGTTGGTACCTTCAAAAGTATAATGAGCAAAAGAAAAAGAGAAGAAAAACGATTCGACACATTATATTTGGACATAGATGATCATGATTGAAAATAATCTAACCAGCTTTTAAATGTTTTCGAAGCAGTTTTTTCCGAATCCTTTCGAATGACATTTGCCCATTGGATCTTAACTCTTTATGTACCAAGCTGACTTATTTAGTCCGATCGGGCTTTTCTTTTTTTTTTTGCACCATCCAACATCCCCCTAAGCTCACAATAGGCTTATTTTGAAGATAAGACACAGGGCGGATATTTAAAAAATACTTCGATGGGGGTCTATGGTGAACAACATTTTCAAAAAAAGAAATCGAAAATGTGGTGACCTTGACTTGACCTTGAATTTCACGCTCCAGTGACCTCATTTTTCAAAAAAAATCCCAAGCCTTCATATAAACCGATAATGGCTCTGTAACTTTTCCTAACTTTCCTCAAAGTCCACTGCTTTGATTTCCAGCGCCACAGCTCTATAGCTTTCGGGGTTTAGAAGTTATTAGAGAAATAAGTCGGAAGAACCTCGATTTTTGGTCATCTTGGCACAATTTTCTAGGGGGATCTTAGAAAATCATAATTTCCAAAAGCAATATCCTAGGCCTCCTGAATTTTTTGTAGGGGTATAGTGCCATCATAGAGAAAGTTATGAGCAATTATTGCAACATGCCCAGATCGTGTCTAGCCATTTTGGATGTACACACAAAGTCAATGGGCAGTTATCAGAGGTAGACGTACCAGGTAAATTGAATTAAAATAATTATTCACAACCTAGATAATAGTAATTTAAGATAGATAATGAGTTATAGGATGTTTAGGGAACATCCTGGAATAATTTTTAGGCCTCCAAACATAAATTGTAGGTGACATTTTCGTCTTGGGAAGATAGGTCCAAGTTTGGTTCAGTCCTAGTTTTTCCTTAACTGTGTAAATCCCATTGACATTGAAAATAGCCTATTTTGCCCCAAATTGGCCCGAAATGGCGCGGGAAAATCTTGAAAAAATAGGGATGATAGATGTTGCCCTGTCTAATAAAACAGTTTCTGATGACTTCTGTGACTCTGGTAAATGGCCGGTACATAAAGGGTTAAGATGGCTGGTGGTGGGGAAGGCCAAGCTGTTACCCATGCAGAATGTCATCTCTCTAATTCCATACCCCACCAGTGTCCAGGAGGCAGACACGCTGGTTAAGATGGCTGGTGGTGGGGAAGGCCAAGCTGTTACCCATGCAGTATGCCATCACTCTATTCCCACCAGTGTCCAGAAGGCAGGCACACTGGTTAAGATGGCTGGTGGTGGAGAAGGCCAAGCTGGTCCCCATGTAGTATGTCATCCCTCTATCCCTGTAGCACACAAGTGTCCAGCAGTGAGACAGACTGGGTAAAGATGGCTGATGGTGAGGGAGTACGAGCTGTTACCCATGCAGAATAACATCTCTCTGATCCCATACCCCACCAGTGTCCAGCAGTGAGACAGACTGGTTGAATATGGCTGGTGGTGGGGGAGGACAAGCTGTGACCCATGCAGTATGTTATCCCTCTATTCCTGTAGCACACCAGTGTCCAGCAGTGAGACACACATGGTTAAGATGGCTGATGGTGGGGGAGGCCAAGCTGTTACCTGTGCAGTATGTTTTCCCTATATTCCTGTAACATACCAGTGTCCAGCAGTGAGACACACATGGTTAAGATGGCTAATGGTGGGGAAGGCCAAGCTGTTACCTGTGCAGTATGTTATCCCTCTAATCCTGTACCTTTCCAGTGTCCAGCAGTGGGACACACATGGTTAAGATGGCTGGTGGTGGGGAAGGCCAAGCTTTTATCCGTGCAGTATGTTATCCCTCTATTCCATACCAGTGGCCAGCAGTGAGACACATATGGTTAAGATGGCTGGTGGTGGGGAAGGCCGAGCTGTTACCCATGCAGAATGCCATCTTTCTAATCCCATACCCCACCAGTGTCCAGAAGGCAGACACACAGGTTAAGATGGCTGGTGGTGGGGAAGGCCAAGCTGTTCCACATGCAGTATGTCATCACTCTATTCCTGTAGCACACCAGTGCCCAGCAGTGAGACACACTGGTTAAAATGGCTGTTGGTGGGGGAGGACAAGCAGTTACCCATGCAGCATGTCATCCCTCTATTCCTATACCCATCAGTGTCCAGCATTGAGGAACACTGGTCAAGATTGCTGGTGGTGGGGCAGGGCAAGCTGTTACCCATGCAGTATGCCATCACTCTATTCCAACATCCCACCAGTGTCCAGAAGGCAGGCACACTGGTTAAGATGGCTGGTGGTGGAGAGGGCCAAGCTGTTACCCATGTAGTATGTCATCCCTCTATTCCTGTACCACAAAAGTGCCCAGCAGTGAGACACACTGGTCAAGGTGGCTGGTGGTGGGGAGGGCCAAGCTCTTCCCCATGCAGTATGTCATCCCTCCATTCCTGTAGCACACCAGTGTCCAGCAGTGAGACAGACTGGTTAACCCGTTGCGTGCTAGATTGTTTCACTTAGTAGGCACGCCTTTACTAGTTCACGCAGAGCTCGAAACTGGCGTAGCTGCCCCGTTCATCGAGCATGTGCCCGAGGCGCCAGTGCGTGACATCTCTCTAATCTCATACCCCACCAGTGTCCGGAAGGATGACACACAGGTTAAGATGGCTGGTGGTGGAGAAGGCCAAGCTGTTCACCATGCAGTATGTTATCCCTCTAATCCTGTACCTTTCCAGTGTCCAGCAGTGAGACACACTGGTTAAAGATGGCTGGTGATGGGGCAGGACAAATTGTTGCCCATGCAGCACATCATCCTGCATTAAACAGACCTTTTTAAGAGCCGTGGTAACATGTACACGCAACAAACTTTCACGATATCATTTATTTGAAGAGAACTAGCGCCTAATGTTTTACCTGTAACATAAACTACGCAGAGGATTTGTGAATCTAGCTGTGGAAAAAGGTCAAACCTTTCTATGAAAATTGATAAGCACAGGATGTATGTACCTGGATGTCTGATCGTTCTGCCACCCATTTCACCATTACCTCTGCTTGCATTCCAAGTCTGAAACAAAAAATAGGTGGATTATAATAATTATGTATAGGCCGAGTATAACCCTTAGGGGCATGCCTGGGTGTAAATGACACCCACCTCTTCACCTGCCCATGTGGAGCTCATTACTGCACGTTACGACTAAAAAATTTGACCAGGGGGCTGCAGATACGCTGGGGTGTGATGCTGCCAGAATGCAGCGAACAAAAAAGCCTGGTTTAAGCTGCGTTTCAATTTGTCCTGCCAAGTACTCCCTGTGATATTGGAGCCGTGCGCGCAAGGGTTAAGGGGGTACAGGCGTCAACGAGCATTTGCATAGAAGCCCAAGTAATAAGTCGCAATCAGTTCTAAAAACTAACAATTTTCATGCAGAACGGAAGAACAACATAAAAACATATTACGATTGTATCAGTTCCATGACATAGTAGGCCGAAAAATACAGATTTCACACTTCTCTTCTGCTACTTACACTGTTACTTTTCGAGGACGCAGAAGTGATATGTCATAGATTCTTGATTTCTTGAAGGTATTAGTTAGGTGGACAAATGTCCATTGGTTCTGGAAATGCAGATGCAGTGAAAAGTTACCCGGCTCCACTGGGAATCGAACCGCAGACCTCTCGCTTTACATGTGAGAACCCTCACCAATCAGGGAATCAAGCCAACTGGTGGTTCCAAATCAGAAGAGACATGTCACCATTGACACTGATTATACCTGAACATAATAATTGGGTTCAGTGAACCCTACATTTGAAAGTTCCCCCTCCCAGGAATCATTTAACCCCCTGAGTGCTATTACGGATATCCGTCAGGGACAACGGAGGGGACTTAGAGCGCCCTTGTGTGTAAATTCCAGCAGCTACGTGACCGCTGTCATGCTCCGGCACCTCGGGCACATGCTCAAAACGGGGCAGCTACGCCGGTTGAGCTCTGCGTGAACTAGTGAAGACGTGCCTACTAAGTGAAACAATCTAGCACGCAACGGGTTAAATACATACTGACATTGCGATGTTGATGCCTCTGTGTTATAACTGGGGGCCGAGATCTTTGAGGGAATATGGATGGTAGCACTGCTCTGTTACACCCATCCGCGTGGGCGGCGCCCTTTCCATACTGGGGCGAAGATCTTTGCAAATATATTGACACCACTGCAGCATATGGTTAACCACTGAGTGCGTCGAACGGATATATCCGTCGGGGACAATGGAGGGGACTTAGAGTGCCTTGTTGTGTAAATTCCAGCAGCTGCGTGACCGCTGTCATGCTCCGGCGCCTCGGGCACATGCTCGATGAACGGGGCAGCTACGCTAGTTTCGAGCTCTGCGTGAACTAGTAAAGACGTGCCTACTAAGTGAAACAATGTAGCACGCAACGGGTTAAATACATACTGACGTTGCGATGTTGATGCCTCTGTGCTACCACTGGGGCAGAGATCCTAGAGGGAATATGGATAGCAGCACTGCTCTGTTGCACCTATCCACGTGGGCGGCGCCCTTCGCCTACTGGGGCGAAGTTTTTGCAAATATATTGACAACAATGTAGCATATGGTTAAGTTAAAAAAACATGAACCAAGTTTACCACTATACACGACCGTTCATTTACGTTACCACCTTCAGTTTTCCATAATTCGCATTCAAAAGTCTTACAAGTTCTAATTCCATGAGAGTGTAGGCCTACTTGAAGCATGGTCAAATTTGTACACCTATCGACAGTGGCGTATCCAGGGTCTTGGGCCAAAATTGTATTGAGGGCGTAAAAAAATCAGTGATTTTCAGCTACCATGTATGCCAAATGCGCAAAAGACTGCCCCATTAATAACATAGCCAGTGCTCATGAATGACGAATGTGCCAACATATATTGCAGCAATAATGCAGCTAGTGCTCACAAAATATTTGTGGTAGCAGCATTCATCATGCAAAATGCGATGAACAGTAACACGCAGTCAGAGCGCAAACTGACTAAAGAGTAGTACCGGTAGTGCGCGAAAAGTTTTGTGGCAGCAAGCTACCATGTGTGGGAGATGCGCAAAGATATCACATCATCAAAGGAGCCAGTTCATACGAACAATATTTGTTGTAGGCTACTAGGCTATTTATCATAAAATACAATGGTTTCGCTGATAAAGGTGTCAGTTTAATTCTGATAGTAAGTGTTTACCACCTGGAAATGTACAGCGTAGACCGTATGCCTACAGTGGGTTTAAGCATGGGCATTGAAATAAATGAGTTCATTAAATGCAGCGAAGGCCGTAAAAAATGCTTCATATGTATGAGGATGTAACTGGTGAGCATATGTCACTGACAGAGACTTTGTAACTGCGCGAGAGGGGCACATATATTTAGGCGGTTCAACAAGCTTCTAGTGTCCAGAAAATCATAACACACATCATGTAAGGGGAATAACATAGATTTCACATAGGAATCCGGACAAATAAATTGAAAATTCGATCAAAATAATGATTGGGATTTCAAAATAACCGCCACTATATCGAGATGGCCGCCGAAAATATGCCAACCATGTGGAATAATGTGATTGGTAAAATTCTACCCCAAAATACCACTCAAGTTCATTTCACGACATATAGCATGCACTAGCAAGGAGGGGCAAATTTTGCTTTTGGCGCCCCCCTGTCAATGTTTTAGGACAGCGTATATGGGCATAAACCACATTTTAACGCCCCCTATACTCTTGCGCCCAGGGAAAAATTCCCACCCCCACAGTGCTCCCCGTCAGTACGCCACTGAATATTCGTTTATTTACAAGTAATTGGATGCATCAGTAAAGTTTGATGATGGTCACTCAGATGACTTTCCCATTAAGAGGGGTGTCAGACAAGGATGTGTACTTTCTCCAAAACTATTTCATCTTTATACTGAAAACATCTTTAAAGAGATAAAAGAGCTGAAAGGAGTTAGCATTGGAGGACGAAACATTAACAGCCTAAGGTATGCAGATGACACAGCACTTTTAGCAGACTGAGAATGAGGATCAATTACAGAGAATAGTTGATGATATTAAAACCAAGATCGAACGTTTGGGTTTGAAGATGAACATTAAGAAGACAAAGGTCATGTTAGTTAATCGGTCAAATAAGGAGAATGTGCTTAAGATCAATGTGGATGGAGAAACACTAGAGCAAGTTAAAAGGTTTAAATACCTCGGACAACAGATAACTGACGATGGACGCTGTGACAGTGAAATCAAATCAAGAATCGAAATTGCAAGAAGCTCCTTCATCAAGTTGAACGATGTGTTAGCTAGTAAGAAGCTGAAACTGTCAACAAGAAAGAGATTGGTGAGATGCTATGTCACTTCAACTTTACTGTATGCATATGAGACCTGGACACTGTCTAAAGAAATGGAGCGGAAGATTGAGGCTTTTGAGATGTGGCTGTTTAGAAATATGCTAAAAGTGACATACACCGACAATATGAATATTGAGAAGATTCTGAGCATGGTACACGAGAGGAGAAAACTACTATCAGAGGTAAAAGGCAGGAAGATACAGTATATGGGCCACATATCAAAAACAACTTCTTGAAGGAAAGGTTGAAGGAAGAAGGGAAACAGGAAGGCCAAGGAACACGTGGTGGGCTGACCGTACAAAAGTGGACAGGAAAGAGCCTCTACACACTGGCACGTACAGCGGAGGATAGAACAAGATGGCGAACCATGATATCCAGAGTCTCGATGGGACAAGGAACCATATAAGTATAAGTAGGGGCTGACCAATTTGGAGGCCATCAGGGGTCATTTAGGTCGAAATCTTCATTTGAATAACTTTGTAACCGTGAGTTGGATCGTATCCAAACTTGGTACATATAATCACCATTTGGTGCTGAAAATTGTGAAAGTCATGTTTGGGTCACCAGGAGTCATTTGAGGTCAAAGGCACGAAGATTGTTGGATTCCCCTGAAATTTGGTAGATATAGTCAACATTTGGTGCCACACATGTTGGAGGTCAGCATGGGTCATTTGAGGTCGAATTATGGATTAAACACCACAACTTGATAGGGAAAAATTATTTTGAGCTCATACTTGGTGTGTGTGTTTATCATAATTAGTAGAAAATGTGGAGGTCAATACACCAAGTAAAAAAAAACCTAGTAAATGTAACGACCTCGGTCGGAGTGCCCATCTCTCTTTCCTTAACGTTTGGGCCAGACTGCAATATGTTGTAGGGGGTTCGCCACTCCCCCCATGCAACGAGTCTGTTTACATTCCCAACATACCAGTATGCTGGTACCCAATGAAGCACCTGGGTTGAGAGGGGCAATCGAGATAAGAGGCCTTGCCTAAGGACACAACGTGGCTGGAACTCGAACCAACAGTCCTTGGACCACGAGACCAGAGCCTCAACCGTTAGGCCACCACGCTCTCTAGGTATTATAATTAGTAGGTATCTAACTACAATTCTACAACCTATCTTTGTGTTTTGATGAAATCCTTCAACCTGATTGGTTAATCTATGTCACATGACTGACAATTTTTCTGCAACAAACAGTCATGTATCCGTTATTGGACTTGTTCAAGTCTTCTCTCAAACTTTTTAGGTTTTTAAGTTAACAAAATCGCTCTTTTTTGTGATTTTTAGGTTGTAAAATAGGAATAAACTACAACTTTTCGACTTTTACTGGTTAATAAACAGTCTCGACTCAAAATTGGCTGAATAACGGACTCGGCTTCGCCTCGTCCGTTATTCAGCTAATTTAGAGTCTCAACTGTTTATTCCCCAGTAAAAGTCTCCCGGTTGCAGTTTATTCCTTAAATAAAAACACATTTTTCAAAAAAAATCACAACATATACTGATAATTAAATTGAACTATATATAGGCTTGTGATTTTTGATTTATATTTTAATATTTTTATTTATATTAGATTTTATATTTGATCGACCTGTGATATTTACAGCACACTTTCCATCTCGTGGCATACGCTCTTCAATTCTTAGTCCGCTCAAATTACTATTTTTAAGGCTAGGTGCATTTTAGTCACTGTTAGTGTTAGATTTCGATTGATGTGCATATCATTACACTTCCATATAAGGTGATCTCTATGGTCATGTGATCATCTAACAAAACTAAATCGTGAGAGGTTGATTGTTCTGTTAGATTGAGCCATGCCCAATGAATGACAGCACGTATTCAATGTCAACCTGGCAATGATCAATGGTGTACATAGTGCCAAAAACGTGCTAAACATGCCATTGGTAATGGCCGGATAGTTGATCATGCAAATGCTTTGCATTTTAATCATAATGTGAAAATAACTAACGCTGAAGGTTGACTGAAGCGCACCCATTGTCTAGGTAAGTTAGTTGAGAAGATGTGAACCCAGCACTGGAATAATTCAATAAGGCACAGACTTTAGCATAATTACATGGTTCTTCATTTTTGACCATTGATGTCTTCAAGTAAACTCTTCCAAAATCAACAGGGATCATCTACTCAATATATCAGCAAGGTGCCTTGTCAAAAACACTGGTGCTAGCAAGTCTTGTACTATGTCTTGTACTATGTGAACACCAACTTAGGAGGTCGATTCAGGAAGGATTGACCAGGGTCCTGCCAGTTCCTCCCAACCCCTCCCACTTTTTTCTTCAACATTTTAGGCGAAGAAAAAATATGAGGAAAAAAAAATACCGATTGTTCTTAGAACAGACATAAACCATGTCTTGCTCAAAATATTACAGGAAAATGTTAGTTAATTTGTCCGAAAGTTTGCCATAATATGATGAAAACTCAGTCTGGTCATGGGAAATGCCAAAAAAAAAAACACTTTTATTGGGTATACAGATATTTTATTCACTAAAAAATATGAGCCATGGTGCAGCAAAATTAGGTTCATTAGATTGATTTACCATTCAGGAAACTATTAACTCCATCTAGACTTTGGAGTTGGTTACTCAGAATCTCTCGCCAGTTGTGGAAGCATTCTGGACACGACTGGCAGTTTGGAAAATGATCTAAGAAAATAAGAAATATATCAAAAATACAAAAGATTACTTAAAATCTCTGTTTCTTCATTGAAAAAAATATATCAATCAAATATGCCACCTTGCATTGAAAAGTTGATGAAAATGTATTACATAAATCCTTAATCTGAGTTTAAAAGATACATAAATGAAGCTGAAATTAGCCATTAAAATCAAATGATTATAAATAAATTATATAAATAAATAGTATGGTATGAGCTGCACATGCTCACACAATTTACCACAACAGAAATATCACTACACGTTATTACTGAAAGGAACGTGTTTTTTCTCCAACCTGGCATGTGACCCATCAAGCGTGGCGACCCTCTTTTGGGTAGCTACCCTCATCATCATCCTACTATGACTGCCGTCGAGATCCTGGACACCCAATCACGCCCCTGGGTCTTGTTGTTCATGGCCGCACCGAGCTCATCCAATGTCAAATCTGTATCCCTAGTTAAATAGCGTATGACACGAATAAAAAGCGTATGACACGAATAAATAGATTTTAGACAGGTAATAGCAAATTCAAATAACTATCAAAACAGTTTTCACATTCAAAATAGCTTCTACCAATGTCGACTTATCGATTTTTGAAAAATGCTGCATCTGAACACTTCCGGAAAAACTTTCGGATTTGTTATGACGGTATGTGACGTCATGTCAGTAACACGCATATGTTATACGGCATACTGTGTTATGTATAAAAAAGCATTAAAGTACCGTTTGGCATAGCTTCATTCAGTTTCAAAAGGGTGAAGAGCAGCCTAAGATGTCCCCGAGGCACTGGGAATAGGCATCAGTCATAGACTTTTGCGGGGACAACTGGGGGGGGGTGGAGAGTTTCGGCAGATGAGAAGGGGGTGCAGGGACTTTTCTATATTTTACCTAGATTCTTTATTCGAAGCTTATCTTTCTTGGAAAAGGTTCGAAGAGGCTCCGAAACGAACGCAATTCATTGTGCTGTCTTGAGGATATAACAGGCCACATCAACTTGCCTACCACAAGGTCGACAGGGGGTTGGTACCCCCCTCCCAGACACACCTTTGCTCCCGAGAAAAACTGCTCGAATTATGACTTGATATCAGTAACACACACCAACTGTGCACCGAAGGAGCCCTATATACATTTGTTCTCAGCCAACAACATTGATGCGAGTGATGGGGATGTATGAGTGTCCTAAGAACATAATTTCTTCTGTGTCATAGTCACCCCTCCCCCACCCACAATATAAATTCAGAAACATGACTTGTGAAATTAAGTTTTGCCAATTATAAACTTGAGGAATCCGAAGTGTATCTACCCAAATAAAGGGTACCCCTGTCGACCCCGTCAGTAAGCTAGTGGATGGGGAATATTCTATCCCCAAGACAGCACAGTGACCAATATAGAATTGCGATCGCCTCGGGTCCGCTTCGCACCTTTCCCAAGGAAGACAGCTTCGAATCAAGAATCTAGTTAAAATATAGCAATTT
>JAODUJ010135996.1:0-11147 GCA_027564615.1 Psolus chitonoides | reverse complement strand
GTGGACTAGTAGAGGTACCTTCTTCCCCTTGTCTTGCCTCATTGCCCCCCCCCCCCATTCAACCACATCAATTACGTCAGTCGAGCTTTCTGGAGCTCCCATATAAGGCCAGCCATTGAACTGAAGCTGATGTACGTCCAAGTTATCGATGGAAAGTATTTCGAAATCATAAATGTTCATTCAGCAAAGCATGGCATTATTCGTGGCAATATTTGAGTTACAACCCTGAGAACCCAGTTCTCATTTACCTGTCAAATGGATGACACTCAATATAAATACTTGATGTCAGAATATTGACTTTAACATGATTTAAATTAATTTCAACTCGTAGTCACCTAACATGAACACATAGCATCTAAAACAATCTATCAAAAACAATGGAGAACGTGGGATAAAATGTCCCTGGCGGCTGCATACAGTCCACGAAGTCATGTGCCATGTTCACACTTGATAGCAACGTAGATGACACTTCATGCGAGATACTTTAGGCGTGCTCAATGTACATGGATACTGTCACTCAGATCTGGCATCCTCTAAAATGAATTCAAAAAAGCTAATGGGATTCCTATTCATAAGAAGGGGCGGGGCCCAAATCAATTGTTGAAAACTACCGTCCCGTTGACTTACATTCTTAAAGAGCTTCAGTTTTCTCAGAGTGTAGACACAGTTAGTAGTAGATTCTTGCCACACAACAGTAATCTCACCAAATGTTTCATTTGTCTTAACATTACCAGGCCAGTACTGGCTATCAGAAACCTTTATTATGTAACAGAAGGAAGGACAAAAAAGATCAAAAACACAAAAGTAGTTTCAATATTTCATAGTCTAACCTTGATCAAATAACAAACTTCTTGTGAGTGGATACATAGCCTAATCGTATGAAGTACTTGTACACATAAAATAGTAAAATAATATGTGCTCCACAGACATGCTATGTAATCAATATATAGGCCTGTGGCTCGGCTCTCTATGAATATTAATCAAACGTACCATTTAAACGTGGAGGACTTTATATCCTATCTATTTATTTAGCCTATTATGCTCCACTGCAGAAAGAAGGCCTCTTCATCAATTTTCTATTTCACTCTGTTCTGTGCTTTTCTTTTCCAAGTAGAACTACCATATTCTCAGAATGTCACCCATCCACCTCCGGCTTTGCCTGTCTCTTCCTCTGGTATATGTTCTAAGGGTACAGTATGTCAACTTGTGTGTCCATCTGTCGTCTTGTCTCCTAGCTAGATGACTAGCCATCTCCACTTCTTCGATTTTATTTCTTGAATTATATCTTTTACTCCTGTTTTGTCTTCAAATCCTGGTCACGAACCCAATCCCTGTTTGTGATCTCCAATAGGATACTTTCCATTTATATCTCACTTATATACAAATACACCAAACCAACTTTACAATCGTCATGTATACATATATGAGACAACAACATTAACAAGGATCAACAATGTGATATGTGAAACCTATGATACATATACCCATGCAGTATGCCTTCATTCTAACTCAGCCCTGATGAGACCATTTTATTAATGCATTTCCATCATAGGAAATATAGCATGTTGCGCTCACATACATTACAGTAGTCCCTACCAGACGCTGCTGTCAATGAAACAAAACTAATCAAGACCACACTCACGATGGGTATCATTCAACTATTACCAATTAACATGTGGAATATTATTCAGTCTACATTTATTTGAAACTCAACGGTACGTTACACATAGAATAGAAAAATACTTGTATGGAAGGTGCTGTCATTTTCAAGATATGTTAGAAGAAATCTTCATTTAACATTTCTCAAATCAATACAAAAATAATTGCTTTATTAACCTAAAAATCGTGCAATTATCCTTGAGACAGATTTTAAATTTTGTGATTGGATAGGGTGAAACGTGTAAGCCCCACATTGCATTCCAAAACTGTCGAACCCTGTTTATATGCTTACTAATTTTGTGGGCTATTATCACTTCTCCAGAGGATTAAACCTAAGACCATGGCCTGGACAGCTAATCTTTTCAATGTCAATTCCAGCAGTTGCCTAGCTGGAAGCACATAGACTGTTTAGCTCGGGCACTGTAGTCAGGGTTTTATGCGTGCCAAGTGGTATTAAGTTGAAAACTAAGCTAGACAGAACCCGTGTCGAGAAGAATGTTACAGCACCTTTCGAAAGATAAGTGAGGTATCAAGGTATAGAAATAGAATGGGGTCAGTGGCGTAACGCCTATGCGCTTCGACTCGGCAGAGCGAAGGGCTCCGACGCAAGAGGGGGCCCTAGGCAGGAATCTGATGATATAATATCGTGTAGCCTAACATGATGAAAGTGGCAACATATTGCACCAGATTGCATCGTCCCCTTAGACTACTCTTCCCTTAGGACGATGATCAGAATAAGGCCCCCATTTCTCCGACCACAGACGGGCCCCTCCCCCCAGTTTTACGCCACTGAATAGGGCAAATTGTCCTGAAATTGCATGCATTCACAACAGAATCATTATTTTATGCGAAATGACGACCCAATCAAAACATTCTGTATTCACAGAGCTGTCGTTGAGCATTATTATGATCTTCACGTTGTTCTGCCAAACCAGTCTCCAAAAGTCTGTAGCCGTGGCCTGACTTGGTGGTCCTAAGCAGATAGAAAATAACTCAAAGATATTAATAAATTTAAATAAATCATTCACAGACAATTTTTCCATGCCAAACAAATAGGCTACCTCCCAATTAAATAACTAAATTATTACATAACCTAAGCAGAAAACCAAATAGTTTTGTGATACATCATGCCACACAGGGGCGTATCCAACGGGGGTGGGCTAGTTGCCCGCCCTGGCGAGATTCCGACAAAAATTTCACAATGCTGCTTATCTGCAACATTTGTAAATAAAGTTTATGTTGAGAAATAATGTAAAATATCTGAGTATTGGAAGTCAAGTTAGAGCCGTATTTGGACGTATTTGTAGTCCATATTTGAAAAAAGGGCGACTATGGTGTCTGTCAATTAAGCAATTATTTTTGTATTGATTTGAGAAATGTTAAAAGTAGATTTCTTCTAACATATCTTGAAAATGACAGCATCTCCGACATAAGTATTTTTCTACTCTATGTGTAACGTACAGTTGAGTTTCAAAATGAATGTAGACTGAATAATATTGCACATGTTAATGGGAAATAGTTATATGATACCCATCGTGAGTATGGCCTTGGTTAGTTTCGTTTCATTGACAGCAGTGTCTGGTAGGGACTACTGTAATGTATGTGAGCGCAACATTCTATATTTCTTATGATGGAAATGCATTAATCGAATGGTCCCATCAGGTTAGAATGATGGCATACTGCATGGGTATACGTATCATAGGTTTCACATATTACATTGTTGATCCTTGTTAATGTTGCTGTCTCATTTATGTATACATGACGATTGTAAAGTTGGTTTGGTGTCTTTGTATAGAAGTAGGATATAAATGGAAAGTATCCTAATGGAGATCACAAAGAGGGATAGAAAATCGAAGAAGTGCAGATGGGTTGGTCATCTAGCTAGGAGACAAGACGACAGATGGACTCACAAGTTGACATACTGGACCCTTATAACATATACCAGAGGAAGAGGCAGGCAAAGCCGGAGGTGGATGGGTGACATTCTGAGAATATGGTAGCGCTACTTGGAAAAGAAAAGCACAGAACAGAGTGAAATGAAAAATTGATGAAGAGGCCTTCTTTCTGCAGTGGAGCAAAATAGGATAGATAAATAGATAGGATATAAAGTCCTTCACGTTTAAATGATACGTTTTAATAATATTCATAGAGAGCCGAGCCACTGTCAGGCCTATATATTTATTACATAGCATGTCTGTGGAACACATTATTAGAATATGTTATGTGTACAAGTACTTCATACGATTAGGCTATGTATCCACCCACAACTCTTTTTTGTCCTTTCTTCTGTCACATATTAAAGGTTTATGGTAGCCAGTACTGGCCTGGTAATGTTAAGACAAATGAAACATTTGGTGAGATTACTGTTGTGTGACAAGAATCTACTACCAACTCTGTCTACATTCTGAGCAAACTGAAGCTCTTTAAGAATGTAAGTCAATACAGTTTATTCTCCTTTGGATGTACATTCCTTGCTGAAAAAGGTCTGGAAGAAACTATAGTCATATGCTAGCATGTATCTATCCGTCTCTACTGCTCTATGTGTGTGTGTGACGCTTGAATAATGTAACTCAAATCTATCATGCTTGGCATGTACATCAACAACATAATCTGGTGTTGGGTGCAACCTTTTAATGACGTGGTGTCTATCCGGCAATCTATTCAGCCAACGCCTTGAAAGAAATACCTCTGGTTTCAACATATTTCTTAACAAAATCCAGTGGTCTGTTGTTGAACATTCACTCTAATACTCTTTACCACATATGGCTTAGGCCTGCTACTTTCTGTATTGCACATGGGCACTTGAAATTTACACAACAATTAAAACTGTGATGTCAACAGTAACTTCTTCTTCTTGACAGTACTCCAATGTGCCCAGTGTGGGCATTCGATGGAGGATAGTGGTGTGCAGGGGAGGGAAACTATTGGTTCTGAAGCCAGGTGGTAATTGCCCTCTTGAAAGCGTTCTCATTTTTCATTTGGACAATGTTTGGTGGGAGTTTAGTCCACCTGGCTCTTGGGAAATAAGAGTTCCTAACAGCATCGACAGAGCAAACTATGTTTTTGAAGACTGAGTGTTACTCCTAGTATGACTAGTATGTAGGGTAAAAACATTTTGTGTAGGAACTTCTAGTTTGTTATGTGATATTGTATGGCAGGTAATCATGTCAGCAATATCACGTCTGTTTTCAAGGGAATGCCATTTCAAGAAAGAAATTATTTCAGTAATACTTTCAGTGTACTTCAGTGTACAGTGGACCTAGTTGCTTTATCAGTAATGTTATTTAAGTGAGGCGTCCAGGAGAGTATAAGGTCACTCCGAGGTAAGGGTGGGACCTAACAGACTCAATATTTTGACCTGACAGTTTGTAGGTGAATTTAAGAGGCTTGGTGTTAAGAGTGGTAGTCAAGACAAAACAATTCCCAGAGTTAAACTCCAAACATCAGTCCCTGGACCATTTAGATAGGACATCCAAGTCAGTTTGAAGAACATCATAGTCTGCTGGGGAGTCAATATGGCGGTAAAGAAGAGCGTCGTCAGCAAAAAGCCAAATTTGGGAGGAGACAACTTCGAGGAGGTCGTTTATGAAACATCGAAGGAAAAGGGGGCACATAACTGTACCTTGTAGGACCCCAGACTTGACATTACTTTGTGTGGAGGTTTGACCGTCAATGAGCGTTTTTTGGGTCCGATTTGAAAGGAACGATTTTGCCCAGTTCAGATAATTTCCTCTAAGACCATAACAATCTCGTTTGTAAAGTAAGTGATTGTGAGATACCTTATCGAAGGCTTAAGAGAAGTCCAGAAGAATGCCGTCAACATGAGAGCGTTTTTTTAAGTCTGCAGGTCTGCAAAGTCATCACAAGAGAGTAGAAGTTGAGTAACAGTAGATATACGCTTGCGGAAGCCATGTTGTTCAGAAGTAAGTATGTTATTTCTTTCTAAGTGGCTCATAAACTGACTAGCAAGGATATGTTCAAGACATTTACTCAATATGCTGGTTAGCGAGATGGGACGGTAGTTTTTAACAATTGATTCGGGCTCCGCCCCTTTCTTATGAATAGGAGTCACATTAGCTTTTTTGAATTCATTTGGGAGGATGCCAGATTTGAGTGACAGTATCCATGTACATTGAGCACGCCTAAACATATCTCGCCTGGAGTGTCATCCACCTTGCTATTAAGTGTGAACAAGCCACATGAAATCTTGGACTGTCTGCAGCCGTCAGGGACATGTTATCTCATGCTCCCCATTGTTTTTGATAGATGATATGTGTTCATGTTAGGTGACTACGAGTTAAAAATTAATTGAAATCATGGTAAATTAAATATTCTGGCATCCAGTATATATATTGAGTGTCATCCATTTGACATGTAAGTGAGAACTGGTTTCTCAGGGTTATAACTCAAATATTGCCATGAATAATGCCACGCTTTGCTGAATGAACATTTATGATTTTGAAATACTTTCCATTGATGTTGTTTTTCTACACTAGATTTGCTTTTTACATCCTTATTATTGTAGTAATTATTTGTTGTATGTAAATGGACTTCAAAGAAGTGTCATGAAGTTATGATTAATGCCCCTGGTGTTCTTATGATAAGATCGTCAGTGTAGTTTCTTGAAAATGCAGATAGACATAAATAGGCCATCTGCATATCTGTGTTGTTTTTGAAGGATGATGACAGTAACTTGGACGTGCATCAGCTTCAGTTCCATGGCTGGCCTTATGGGGGAGTTCCAGAAAGCTCGACTGACGTAATTGATGTGGTTGAATGGGGGGCAATGAGGCAAGACAAGAGGAAGAAGGTACCTCTACTAGTCCACTGTAGGTAGGTGACACCTTTATGTCAGCGCATCACCAAAGTGAATGACAGTTGCTGCTCGATTGATTCTGAAAATGTATACATGTACAAACAGGGTTACTGTAAACAGGACAATGTCCAAAATCCATTTGACATCGTGCCGTGACTGACAGAACAATAAAGTTCGGCCCACTGTACGCCTACAGTTGCCGGTAGGCAGATATACCCTCTGCCGTTGCACGCAGTCAGCTAAAATCCTCAGATATGCATGCAAAGTATATTTTGTACAAGACAAAATCCAGTAGATGGCAATCGAGCACATACTACAAACAGTAGGCAACATAGTATTGGGAAATACTGGGATCTAATAAATAAATTGACCTTGCTTGATGACTGACAGAACACTAAATGACAGAGAGTTACACATTTACATCTGACTGTAGACTGTGTACAGGCAGTTACATCCCTCTGATCTGCATACAGATGGTAAGTGTAGTTTGTACAACACACAAAGGTCCAATAGATAGCTATATAATGCATACTCATCATTGCATCTAAAGTACTAAGCAGCCTAGTAACGGCAAAATACTTGATTCCTATTAGTCATGAACTGTTACTACACCATATCTTTGTTTAACAGTAATTGTGAAATCAAACATTGGAATAAAATCTGATAATATGATTATTCCTTGAAAATCATTTAAGAATGCATACTCATCATTGTACATAACAAAGTGAGCGAACTAGCTACCGAGAGCAAACTACTTTTAGTCTCATCTGGCTAAATGGGTTGTTTTCTATTGGTAATTAGCTATTTCATGTAGTTGTGTAAATATAATTGTGAAAAAAGATATGTGGGTGAAACCTAAAAATACGGTCCATCGACTGGGCCTGCAAAATCAAGTTTCACTTGGACATTATATTATATGCGAATGTACGATTTTGCTCACCCACGTCATTATAGGGACTTGTACATATATACTGCTGACCTGCATCTACTATGCTTTGTATATTATTCATTTTAGGCAATATTACGCACAGGACAATTACTCTGCTTGTATCTCTCATGTGATATTTCATTCCTCTTACCTTCATTTAGTGATGGAAGTGGGGTGACCGGTACGTTCATCGCCATATATTGTTTGATGAAGGTCCTCAACGAGAGTAGCAAAATTAGCGTATTCGAAGCCGTCAAGAACTTGCGAGCAGACAGAATGGACATGGTTTAAACAAGGGTAAAGATGTTACAACATTTTTTCAATTTAGTTTTCTTAAGGTTTGGTTTGTATAATTGGTCTGTTTATGCGTTTTTGCTACACGATATGAATTTAATTTGACTGTTCTCTTGATGATATCATACTTCTCATTACATCTACACGCAGTAGGCTAATTGTCTTCTTGGGGTATTGTTATATTTGTACTAGATTCACAATGCTTCATAGTAGTTCGGAAAATAAATCAATAGTACATACATTCCTTTTATATAGAAGAGAAATATGAATGCACGTATTTCTTCAATTTTGACATTTGCTGATCGACCAACTTTGTTTTCTTGTAATGCAGATACAATACCTCTTTGTGTACCAGACATTGCAGGAAGCTCAATTGACACCAAGTAATTCAAGAAGTTCAGTTAAAGAGCTCGAGAATATGGACGAGAGTACATTGAAAGAGAAGGCAGTTGAGGAATTCTCGGTTAGTTTGTTTTCTACCTTATATTTAATTATATTAGGATAGACCTCATGGGACTAGACGTCTGCGTAGCGCTTGCCCTTCCGAACACTGTCTTAAATTAACACCCCAAATGTTATGATGGAATCGGTTCAGAATATTTATTGAGGTGCATGTATAATTTGGGCCGTGTCTGTGTGCATGAATGTGTGTGCATGTTTATTTGCATGCATTTGTGTGTGGTACGATGGCATAGTTGATAATATAATTATTGATATTGCACCAGTTTGATAGACTTGTGGGATAAAAAAGAGATACACATTTCATGTTGGTATGGGTAATAATATATGATATTGCACACAATTGAATAGAGTTCTGGGGTATGTGATAACTTTTTCCTAAATAGGTGTCATCGGAAAATAAGAAGACATCTAATCTAGTTCATTGTGGACACATAATTGAACAATCCTTTAGTCCTGGAGTATACATGAACTGCTGGATATAGTAGAGTCATTTTAATTGGAAACTAGAATAATAGTATTAAATTGTAGTTCTTATTTAGTACAAGTATGTTGTATTCAGTTTAAACCTCAAATGAATAAACAACCTTGTGTCCATAACATACATAAACATACTTTTCTGGGTTTAATTTTAGGTGATGCCGAACTTTTGAATCAAGTTGTAAACACAATAACCCCTCAATGTCAGGTAAAAAGTGAATAAAACAATTAATACAATAACGTCACATGCAGACAAATGTCATATATGACATGTTAGATTGTTGGTTCCACGAAATAAAGATATTAACTTTAGTAGACGTCCAAGATCTATTGAGGTCAAAACGTAAAAGCAATGAACGTGAGAAAAAACAAGTTTTTTATTTGTAGTTCAGTATTGAGGTCTTCTGAGGTAAACAAAATTAAATATTTGAAAACACTTCTAACCCATGCCATTTTCAGCATGTTCTTTCTTCAAAGTGAACTCTAAAATGCGTGTTGTTTCGAGATAATTTGAATTCAAGAGAAATGAAGTCATGGGGGTACTTTCAAAGTCATACTTTCATTGGAAGATGTTCAAAAAAAGATAGTTTTCAAATTATCATAGTTCGTTTCTTTATATGGACTCAAGATCTATGTTGTATTGAGGTAGTTTGATGTCACCGGAAATGAAACCATGAAGATATCTCGAAACATACTTTCATTGGAAATTGTTTGAAAAGGGTAACTGCGTATTAGGTACTTGATTCAGGCGCGGGGAGGGCCAGGTAGGCGGCCGCCCCCTATGGTTTTCGGGAGAAAAAAATAACCCTTTTTCGAACTGAACGTGTCTTAGTTACCTACTAACTAAATGTAGTTATGTTTAGGTATGTGTGAGGAAACGAACAGAAGTCTGCAACAAACTCTGATTGCTGGTTTAAAGTTTTCCATTTAAACATACGGGAACCTGTTCCATACCTCAACGGTGTTATTTTCTCTCCTCGTGTAATTCCATTTTCCTGAGTATATCAGGCTATAACAGATGTTCATTTCTTGTCTCCTTGTGTAATTTAATATCGGTCCACCGGGTGTTAAAATGTCTCTGAGATCTAATTAACCTTAAGAAATTTTGCGCTCGCAGTGTTGTTTCCTCCGGTATGTGTTTTCATGTGGTGACTTTTGTGCAAATGTACCATTCATAACCCAAATAATATAGGACATTGTAACTCTTGTTTTCTTCCGCTTTCGCGGGCAGTAGTGTTTTCTTTTCGTGGTCTTGTTATGTGGTGTCACTTGTGCCGAACCTGCCGTTTGAAACCCGAACACCGTATATGCATGATAACCATAACAAATTGTGCACCCTCCCCGTGCTCTCAGTTAGTAGGCTGTTATTCGCACCTCTTGTCTTATCATATCATACGTTGTCATCTGTACTGGATGTGCCATTCATCCTAATTCACCTAACAGCCTAAAGTTCGGACATTATAACCCAGAAAAAATCCCTCGCTTCGCGCGCAGTGGTTTCGTTATTGGTCTACTTATCTTGGCGTGTGGTGTCACCTGCGCCAAATATACCGTTCGTAACCCGAAGATTGGTCATCAAAGCTCAATGTTATTTTCGCGCGTCTCGCGCTCAATAGCGTTTCGTTCACCTGTATCGGCATTCGGTGTCAGTTTCTTGCTGTCTAAATGCTCAAATGCCAAAGATCATACTTGATACCCAAACATTTTTACGCGCTTCGTGCTCGCTCAGTGGTGTTTCTTCATTCTCATAGTCATATCATCATATCATACCGAATTGCTGATTTATATCCCAAAGGTCGGGTACAATTACCTTTTTTGCACGCGTTCCGCGCGGAATAGCCTCGTCTGTACTTCACCATGTAGATATATTGATACTCGCAGTTATACGTGCCAAATATGCCGCTTATAACCCAAACATTGAACATAACCCATTTTTTCGCTTGCTCCGAGCGCAGTAATGCTCCTGATTTCTTCTTTTCTTGCCATGTAATGTCACATGAAGTTCGGACACGATAAGGTAAGGTAATTCAACTCAATTTCGGCGTCGCCACTGTCTATCAAGGGTTGGTCGTGGTATAGTGGTTACAGCACTTGCCTTGCATGCTGAAAGTCCCGCTCGGACGTGTAACTTCACTAACCTGAAGCTATCCTGTCCACCCAGCAGTGAATGGGGATTCATTATCGCTAGGAAGGGAAGGCGGCGAGGAAGACTTGCCCACCTACCCCACTATGCCGTTTGGCTTAAAATGATGTCTCTGTAACGGACATCACCCCAGGAGCTCTTAAAAACTATGCGACTACCTCACTGTCTATCACATTGCCTAATCACTGTAAAAATGGATGCATGTATATACGCTGACATAGAAACAAAGGTTTGTTTGTGCAGTTTCTTTGACTGTCAAATGCCAGGAAATCGCATCTAACATTTTTTAATTTAAAACAAAATCATGGGGGAGGACCACCAGACCCCCCCCCCCCCCCCGTCGGTGCTTCGCGCCTACACCGATCGCA
>JAODUJ010135885.1:0-11148 GCA_027564615.1 Psolus chitonoides | reverse complement strand
TTATTATTATTATTATTATTATTATTATTATTATTATTATTATTATTATTATTATTATTATTATTATTATTACACCAGTGTAGTTTTTGTGAACGGTGAAGGGTTATTTGTCCGTTTTTCACTGGATATGTATTAATAGGTATAGCCAGATATCTATAACGGTGCCCGCCTCCACGATATTCAATTCCTGAATACGCCCCTGACATTAACATATAGTAAATGATTATTTCTCCTTAAGCAGTTGTATGTCGCATATATGTGTATAAAAATACTTACCTCCTTCAAGACTTGAATTATAGTGTCTCCTTCTCTACAAAGACAGAACGTTTCCTGACCTGGTTTGGTCCAATTTCGTGAGAATGTTTCGAGTAGCTCATCAACATGGTCCTCACGATATGAGGTACCACTGAATTGCATACTCTGTGGAGCACTCTGAGTAAAAAATGACTCCGTCGATGGTACTGACTCAGTTTCATTCAGAGGTTGAGAGATTTGGTCGATGTCCTCTTGGTTTGATGATGATGACTCTGCGGAATGTCCAGATGAGGGTTTAGATAGAATACTTCGTTTGACATCCCGAGTAGAGTTTATTGACAATGATGACGTACTTCTGGAGTAGATAACCTTCACAGAGTTGGCAAAAGGGTCGGAACTAATGAGGCAAGGTGACGATGACCCAGTTGAAGGGACTATCGAAGAGGCACTGCGTACTTGTGACGCACCATGAAGTGAACCGGATGACTCGCTCAATGATGACGATAGAGCCGGACTGGTGCCATTTAGATTCACATAAACTGGAAATTGCTGGGTAGCATCGTGGTGATGAGCTGGTGACATTTGAAAGGCATCTTCTAATTTGGAAGACTGGAAGTAACCCTGTGATGGGGTGACTCCATAATCTGATTGAAGCATTCCATACTCATCGGTTTTCTCGCCAAGATCAATTACCGGCAAACATTCGCTCAATTGTTTCATATACACATGACGTAGTTTATTCTTTGTAAGCTCATGATGCTCCTCAACAGCTTCCAAATCTTTCAATTTCCTGAAGAAAAAGTAGAAAACCATTGCACCCATTCATTGTACATAAGTAAAAATACAAACAACAATGAAAGATTAGTTTCTGGAGCTGTTCAAGAGCACTATTGATGTTGACCCGTGAACGTCACGACCTGCTCACGTATAACCCAAACAAAATCAGAACCCTCGCATTCCCTTTGTTACCGACTTCAACTCTCTTATAGATTCATTGGCCCCCACTATTCAAAAAGATTTTTCTACCTTCCGGAGGGTCCGGGATTAACGAAACTTTTTAAAGATATCATACTGATATCCTCCCGTCAACCAGCCAATTTCAAAAACTTACTTACATCCTCGAAACTAACAACCCCTAGGGTACTACAAACGGGAAACAACGGATGTAACAAACGTCGTTGCCAAATCTGTCAACACATCGGCAAAGGCCGCTTTTCAACATTTCAACATACCCATTGTCGAAACCCCTAACTTCAAACCCACTCCCTAACTTGCGACTCCAAAGATGTGGTGTATATTTTTCATTGCAACCTTCGGCAACTACGTTGGCGAAACGAGCACTCCTTTTAGGTTACGCTCAATAATCACACAAGACCATCTGTGATAATCCTAAAGGCTATCCTTTTGCAGAACATTTCAAGCTGCCTGATCATACTCTCTCTTTCATCTTCGATGCACTTTGATCGCCTCCAACTTTCATTATCCTACCCTACGTAAACGCTCAGAACTTAATTGGATTTTACGTATTAGGTCACATATTGATGGCCTCAATAGAGACTTAGGTCCCCTTGGCGATTATATCTATCAATCCTCATAATCACTTATTGGACCAGTTGGTACTTTATTCTGCCTGTATTGCTGTATTTATGTAATCCGTAAATTGATATTCTGACCTTGTACTGCACTATATATTGCCGACTTTGAACTGGCATCCTTTATCACTGTTGTAATTGTCACTGCCGACGAAGGTCATAGGAGGGTACTGGTCAAACAATCCTCCCTCCCAATATCGACGTGCCCGCGGTACTATTCTATCTGTTGTATGGCTGCTTTATGGAACGTTTCAATAATGTTCAACTTACTTTACGGTCCATGAATATAACCCAGGAAACATGGCTGCCAATTCCCGCACAACGTCATTGAGTTCTACGTTTACTTCTCTTAATTCCTCGGTGGTATCTCCATCAATAGCAACGGATATCGAATCTGGACCAGGTAACCCCACGATATGGCACACATCGGATATGTTAAGACCTGTAAGTTGACTTTCGGCAGAATTCGAGGAAATCAATTCCAATGCGATCTGTGCAATAAATTAACAATGAAAGTAAGAATTCAACTCAGCAAAATAGAAAAATACATGACGATGGTAGGTTGGATCATTCATCAGTTACAATGCGCTGCCTTTATATCCGGTGTAAGAATAGAACACGGGCGTCAATGGTGCAGTATCTCATACCTGCTATTTAGTGTAGTGATTCAACAAAATGACCTAATTGCACTACATGCATGTATGTTCACAGTCAACTGAAGGACGTTTTCAAGACAATATGAAAACCTCAGATTCAATTAGAATTCCAACTCAAATGACTCCTGATGACCTCCAAATGACCTTCCAAATTGTTGGCACCGAATGCGGACTATATTTATCAAGTTGCATATTAATCCACCCTATGACCTCCAATGAACCCCATGACCTCTATATTTGTTGGCATCTATTGTTGACTACATCTACAAAGTTTCATTTCAATCCATAATTTGGCCTCAAATGGCCCCTGATGATCTGCAAAATTGTTGGTAGCGAATGTTGATTATATCTACTGAGTTTCATGTATATCCATATTTTGTGCTTAAATGACAGCTGATGACCTCCACATGACATTCAAAATTGTTGGCACCAAAATGCTGACTGTATCTACCAGGTTTCATGTCATTCCATAATTTGACCTCAAATGACCCCTGATGACCTCCAAATGATCTTTACAATTTTCGGCATTGACTACATCTACCAAGTTTCATGTAAATCCATAATTTGACCTCAAGTGACCCCTGATGACTTCCAAATGACTTTTAAAAATGTTCAGCCCCCAATGTTTACAACATGTACCAAGTTTCATGTAAATCTATAATTAGACCTCAAATGACCCCTGATGACCTCCAAATGACCTTCAATTGTGTTGTCACCAAATGTTTACTATATGTACCAACTTTCATATCCATCTGACCCGGCCTGAAATGACCACCAGATGATCCACCCAAAATCCCTGAACACCCTGAAGGTGCCACTACCAGTACATTATTATGACGAACCCTCAACATTGTATCATCGGAACTGTAGGTGATACATTTTGCGTGTTTCCAGTTAATGGCCGCTACTGACACCTACGTGACCTTCGACCTGAAATACTGAAGGCAGTTTGATGGCCCATCACCCAGTGGTCATTGTTTCCAAGTTTCGTCAAAATCTGTAGAAGTGTGTACGCATGGGAGCAATTTGAACAATTGTTGACAGATAGAGTGATAGACGCAGCACCATCACAATAGCTCCCACCAGCTGGTATGAGCTAAAATTTACCTTTAATTATATTTTGTTATAAAATTTTGTTGGCAAATGTGAAATTTGATAGGATCTACGTACATAACTAAGCATAATGATAAGTACAGCTAGGGGAAATGAGTAAAAACCAAATTGTCAAAGTGCCGTTGATTATAAAGATAATTACCGTCTACAAACATGAATCAATGGATGTCCATCGCGTAGCAATGATGGAGTCATTGACGCCGAAGATGAGAGCGCAGCCCAAAGACGGCCGCACAGATTCGTCTTCTCTCTTTGCGGGCCTGGCGCTTCTGATCCAGGTCATGCATGGACTCCTTTCTCCACATCCAACTGCCAGGCACTGCGGTCCTTGGCAGAAGACTCCCTCCAGAAAGGGGGATGGCACAGGCTCTCAAGAATGCCTACAAACAGTCTTTGTACCATTTGAGTGGTCTCCCACGGTGTCTCGTACCAGTAGCCAGCTCTGAGAAGAATACCCGTTTTGGGAGCGACGTGTCGTTTATACAGACCACATGCCCGACCCATCGCAGCCAGGCCTACATGACGAGTGCCTCGATGACGGACATTTTCGTTCTACGAAGCACATCGGTGTTGGAGACCAAATTTGTGCCGTTCAGAGTAATTATTTGAGTATGGAGATAAATACGTCTACAAATATAATCGAAGCACAAAACGGTAATACTAAATTAATAAACAATAAAAACTTGTTACCCTCTCCATACGTTTCAAACCCTGAATGTGGCGATGGGATGGCGTGGGTATTATAAGATGTAAACCAACAATGGGATTAAAACAACTGGTGACCTAAACCTACCTTGATGTCATAAACATTGCTCAAATGCATGTCATGTCGATATAGAAGCATTCTTGCAACATCTTCACAATCAAACGTAATCTATGGGAAAGAAAATTGATTATTTAATTAATTAATTAATCAATTTAATTATTAAATTATCTGGAAGGAACCACTTTTAATTATAGGGTTCACTGAACTCACTTGTAATGTTCAAACCTAATCGGTGAAAGGTGACTTGTCCGCTGTGGCTCGAGACCATCCATGAAGTCATAGTGGTCATTGTATTCAAGAGCAATTAAGAGATCCCACGGCCGATTCCCTGTAGAGCCATGTTGCGAACCTACCGACAGTTGTCCACTTATCAATATAAATTATTTGTTTGTAGGTAAGGGAGTGATATATTTGTAGAATATACATGGGATAGGCATAGGAAAGGCAGTGCCATAACCTAGCACATAAACTCTCTGTGATTATTTGAGTTTAGCTTAGTAGGTAAAAGGGGGAGGAAAGACAGTAGTCCTCATTTTGAGCCGCTGCAACCGCAATAACCCAATTAAAAAACACTGTAATATGACAAACTTATCAAGAGAATCACTAAGCGCCTTCACACTTTCTGACGCTACAACATCTGGAACAGTATTCCATTATTTTACCACCCTCTGCGAAAAATAATATTTCCTGACATCCACTCTACAAAGTTTGCTCAGGAGCTTGAAATAATGTCAACAATTTGTTGTAACGCTAGAAAATTCAAAGAAACTATTAAAAGACAAACCATCAAAACCATGCACCATTTTGAAGACCCGAATCAAGTCACACGAAGGCGCCTCAGTTCAAGAGACGTGAGACCAAGGATTCTAAATTTTTCTTTATATGCCATATCCCTCAAAGAACCAACCAACTTTGCAGCCCTCTTCTGGATATTTTCCAGCAATTGTATATCTTTTGAGAAGTGAGGATGCCATACTTGAACAGCGTATTCAAGATGTGGTCTCACCAGTTGCTTGTAAAGTCAAACAACAATATCCTATTGAGAAAATTGAAATGACGCCTGATCAGGCCTAGTATCTAATTTCCATTCCTGGCAGCTGTAGTATATTGTCTGGAAGGTTTCAAAGTATATACCAAGATCGTTCTCAAGATTGCTCTGCTTTTGACCATCCAGACTGTAGGAAGTTTCAGCATTACTATAACAAATTACCTTACCCTTGTCAGCATTAAACAACATTTGCCACTCAGAAGACCATTTGTAAATTTATCAAGGTCACTTTGAACACCCTTTGCATCTTCCTCCGATGTCATCGCCCGATATAGCTTGAGAATGTATCACATTCATTACCATGTTTTGTAAAAGTACCTGTTTAATCATTAAAATGTTTATCAAATTTCTTGAGAACATTACTATCTCATCAATAAATATTTTCTTACATTGAGATCAGTGTAATGTATATGACGATACCGTTTGTGATCTTTCGAGACTATGGACGGAATTATTAAGGTTAGGTACTATTAATATGGATATATTCTTTACTTCAAATTGTAAACGAAGGGCAATGTTTTTATATAAATGATTTGAATAAACAGGAAGCATGTAACACACTGTAGAATGGAATTCGCAGGAGGAAAATGAATACACCAGTGGAGAAATAATATTAACGACATGACTGGTGTTCACGCGTAACAACTTTAGATTGACGACTACTAAATCAGCGCACACTCGAGTCAATGTATAGGGAAAGATTTTGCACCTAAATATCTGCTTTTCACAGTACAGACAAATTTAGTTTCCTGATACCGATTATTTTGTTTTCGGAGTATGCATTCATTGTTTATTTTTTCCCTGATAAGTACTTACAAAGGTGACATCCTTATCCTGAAAGAAGTTCCAAACCAGGGACCAAAGTTCGGAAGGATCTTCCTCAACATCGCCATCTGGTTCTAAGTCTGACTTTGGAATCTGGAGAACGCATCCGTTCAACGTATTATTCAGTATTACTAAAGTTTCTTGGTAGTATGCAATGGATACTACAGAAAGCTCAGATTTCTGTATTTCTGAGATTCGAGCTGCAAGGTCTTCATAGTTGTTTAATATTAGACTACATGCAGTCGGTGATGTCACACAATCTGGCCGATATTCTCTACTTGTGTCAGATGGTTCGTCACCCAGTGTGCTCTCAAGACTCATTAGGCCTTCTTTTGTATCGGAGAGAGAAGTAGACGTAGTGTTATCTGAGACATATGTGATCTTGTCGACGTCGTGATCTGATACCTTTGTAGGATTTTGTTCAGTTACCAATGATGAATAGGAATTTGCAGTAAGAATTCCTTCTGAAGATATTTTATGTTCATCCCCCACCATAAAAGACTCAGGTTGTGCAGAATGAATATTGTCCCCGGGAGGTGGTCTGTTTGCAGTCTCTGGAAATAAATCAGATTGATCAATATAAGCTGTTTGTTCGTAAAGACATTGGATTTCACATTCAAACTAATCAACACAGTTTTGACTTGATCCACACTTTCCATTTCATTTAACACCAAATGAAACATTTCCAGTGACAAATTATTGTAATTATTTGAAGGGATAGTCAAATGAAAAAGTCATGTTGTAGAAAAAACGTATAGTTAGCAGGAACCCCTATGTAAATATCAGCTACCAGTCCTGAGTCACCTTACTTCTTATGGTTGTCATGTGGTTGTCAACTTACCTACTAAATGAAAAATTGTTAGTGGATGAAAACATGTATTGAAAGGATATTGTAGAAAACATCCGTATAATCAGCGGGAACTCCCGTGTGATTATCAGCTACCGTGCACGAGACACCTTCTTATGGTTGTTAAATGGTTGTCAATTTAGCTACCAAATATAAAATTTTCGTGGAAAGTAAAAAGTCATTTATTAAAAGAATGGTCAAACAAAAAAGTTGATATGTTGTAGAGACAAAATTCGTATCATTAGCTGAAACCCCCATGTGGATATCAGCTAGTGTGCCTAGAACACCTACTCCTTATGGTTGTCATATGGTTGTCAATTTAGCTACCAAATGAACAATTTTAGTGGAAAATAAAAAGTATTTAGTTAATGAAAGGATAGTCCAACCAAAACAATTGACATGTTGTAGAAAATAATCCGTATCATTAGCGGAACCCCTACCTGAATATCAGCTACCGTGCCTAAGAAACCTTACTTCTTATGGTTGTCAAATTAGCTATCGAATGAAACATTTTTAGTAAAAAAATAAAAAAATATTAAATTATTAAAAGGATAGTCTAACCACACAAGTTAACATGTTGTACAAAAAATCGTATCTTTAGCCGAAACCCAATGTAAATATCAGCTACCGTTCTTGAGATACCTCACTTCTTATGGTTGTCAATTAAGCTGACAAATACTTTTTATCATCAATCGTATTTCTTTCTTTTACCGTCCTTTTTCCCCTTCTTCGAAGGGGTAGGACGTTACCTTGCCGAAGCCCGGATTTTGATTGGGACAACGTAGCACCTTTACGACCGAATGCCCTTCCTGACGTGACGTCAACCAATGACACTAGGCAGGACTCGAGCTCACGATCTTCAGATTGTGAGTCCAGAGAGCTAACCATCAGGCCACGGCGTGCTACCATCAGGCCACGATCGAATACATAACCTACTCCAACTCCGTCGGTGTACAAATCCTTATGAATCTTTCCAATTATGATAAGGACAGGAACAAAATCAATGCAAAACGTAATAAACAGTCTGTGACATATTCTGAAAGAGGGTTGTTATGGCCTCAGTACTATAGGCCCTATAGCAAAATACAATAGCAGTGGGTCGGTTGGGACGTTGAGTTGGGGTATTACCCAATGTGGGGATCAATTCAACGTGATGCAGGCCTGACTGTATGTAGAATGGAGAATGAAGTAATTATTTGAATAGCTTAAAACTTGGACGGAGAAACATCAATTTGATATTTTGTATTAAGTTTGAAGTGGAATGGACTGAGTGGTGAAGGCGTCGACCGTGTGGCAAAAGGTTGATGCCGATCAGCTCGGAGGTGAGAATAAATAGCAATAAAAACAACTGCCGCCTGGGATTTAATAACGATTAAATTTACATAGGAGATTAATTAAGGTGAAAACGGCGTTTTTTGTAGGCCTATAATTGTTCAAATATATGCAGTGGCGTATCTCGCGCGAGTGGACAGGGGGGTAGGGGGGGGGGGGATCGATGGTACCAAAGATACCTCTTCCGAGCGAGAAGCGCAAGCAAGCTGGTGCAGTCAGTATAGGCTGGCACATTTGGCCATGCATATAGAGATCAGATTGTACTCACTAAAATCTGCAGGGTCTTGCACCAACAAGTAGGCCCTACGGTACAAAAAGTTGGATTACTTGATCACGGTTGATTTGAATAGTGGACGTCGAAAAGTAGTTTATTATAGTTGCTTCCATCAAGACTCTCAACTGTGCATGATTGCAAAATATAAGTTTCTTTAGGCCCGTCGGAACGAATTTGACAGTGGTACGGCAGACTTTGGGGGTCGGGGTGCGAAGGGGCGCATCCCCTCTGAGGAGTCGAAGGGGACGCAGCTCCCTTGAAGCCAGGGTATTTTTGAGAATGGAATGTCAACATTTTTATGGTAAGTTAATAGCACTATAAGGCAAAACTGATATTAAAAATTGAATAATTATCAACCATAAAACGTGTGTTTTTTAACTTTAATTCCTGATAAGGATGCCGCCGTGCGTATGACCCTAAATCCGTAACTAAGATGTGTTCACAGAAAAAAAGCTGCTATACATGCCATAGCGGTTACGACGGGCCTGTGTGTCTTGCCAATGGAAATGTGTGCTGTGAAGAATTTTATCATTTGTTCATTACTATTTTAACAAGAAAGGATGTAACCTTCGTATTTGGTTAATTTCATTGAATTATATGAGAATTTCCAACTTCTTTGGGCACTATACAGAGCGGTACCCGAAAGAGCAATACAACTTTTTCGGGGCCTTATAGTGTTCACAAAAAATTGCATACTGACGAACCAACAATAATGGGCTACATGGATTCAATACGGGCATTTGTAAATTGGGCGTAAAGCGAGACACTTATTACACTAATTAACATATAGGCCTACTTGTTCATTTAAAGTATAATCACTCTTTAATGTTTCCCTTCCAAATCCTGTTTATCTATTTCAAAGAGAAAATGCAACAATCATTTTGGAAAAGGTGGGTTGCTCACCGCCCCTGGATGCCCCTGGGTAACTATTTTACAGAAATTGCATACCGACGAACCAACAATAATAGGATACATGGAATCAATACTAGGCTGCAATAAATTGGACGCGAAGCGAGACGAAAATGTTCAAGATTTCATACTTTTAATTACCACTTACTTGACTATTCAAAGTATAATCACTCTTTAATGTTTCCCTTTCAAATCCTGTTATTCTATTTCAAAGAGAAAATGCACCAAAATTGTTGGTAGGGGTGAGTTTTTACCGTCCCTGGATGCGCCCCTGGGTAACTGTTTTACTGTCGTTAAGTAGTAGGCCTACTGTTTTACTGTACAGTAGGTAGGGAACAAGGTTTAACTGTTTGATTACCAGTTGTGAAATTTGTTAAATAACCACATAGCCAATTACTATCATACGTACAAGAACCAACTTAAAAAAAAATACTCTAACAAAATTAGAGAAAATATATGGAGATAAATAAGTGGAAATTCTGAGAAAAAAGTCAACACTAAGAGATACAAAAGCGAAATTATGAGTTAAAAAGTCGAAATTATGAGATAAAAATAAAATATTTATTTTTACCATGTCCCTAATAAACCAACCGCATCCCCGAACTTGTCTGAACATGAATAAATTCTTAACAAATACAAAATGACAAGTTTAGGCCACCATACCGGTCTTAACTGTGTGTGCAACTGTCATTCGCACCACTCACACATATATGTACTGTAATTCGTTCGTCATTCTGGCTTTTATAACGCTTAGGCTAATACGGTCATTCGGTTGTCATTCGTCTTAGTGTTTCCCCCCGAAGTTCAGAGGAGCACCCAGCACTGACCGTGAAAGTGGTGATAGAGAAGTCATATAGAGAGGACACTGACCTACGGTGAGACAAGGTCGGAAGAGTGGCAGTGAGAGAGGCATCATTGATAAGACGAATAGCCCTTCTCTGAAGGCGATCATGGACGATAAGAGCAGAAAAAGAAGTACCACCCCAAATATGGCAACCATGACCTATTACGGAGCAAATTTGGGCCTTGTAAATTAGAAGCTGGAGTGGGGGTAAAGTACTTTCCAACACGAAAGAAAAAACCCGACTTTTTCACTGAAAACTGGGAAGAGTCACTGAGAAATGAAGATCGACTTGCTTCTACTCGTGTTATATGGCTGTTATCATCGTGTTATCAGCCATAACAGCAGCCTACAGGGTTGCCCATTGGTCAGCAATCCTGAGTTCGTCTTTCCAGCCTTTAAGACAGGGGTTGAAAGGGATGCAACCATTGGGCCCCAAAAGTATATTGACCCTGGCTCTCGACGAGTTCTCGAAAAAACATCACATTCTGACAAATTAATTAGTCCAGATAACGTTAATTAGTCAACAGAGACATCATTTTTACTAAAAAATAGTCAAACTGATGTCTCTGTTGACTAACGTTAATTATTCAACAGAGACATCATTTTTACTAAAAATAGTCAAACTGATGTCTCTGTTGACTAATTAACGTTATCTAGACTAATTAATGTTAAGAGTGCAGGGGTCCC